>VZTV01060753.1:0-12396 GCA_013400875.1 Anhinga rufa
TTTTGGTTGATTTTTTTTTTTAAGTGGTTTTGTTTTGTACTGAAAATTTAACTATGGAAATTCATTATGGCTGAATGTCAGGATCACGGGATGATAAAAGCATAATCCAAGTTTTAAATAGCTCCTTAAGAAAAGCTGTGTGCAAAATAAAGGTGGAACATGATCACACTGAAATACTGCAGTGAGATGTGCAGTCATGCTGTTACTAATTCATATATTCTGAATTTCAGTAGTTGTTTATCCTCAAAGCCTTGAGCATACAGATGATGTGCTAATTTGTTCCCAACTGCCTCATTAAAATGACTTTTCTTCAGAAGATAGATTAAAGTTCTTTTTGTTCCTGGTAATGTAAAGGCCACTCAGATAAATCAGTAAACTTGAAAAATGCATGTAGTCAAGAGCTCTTTTTTGCCTGGTATTTCCAGATATTGTTTCATACCTGATATGTGGAGATCAGTACACAGAAAGTTCTGACGGAATAACACAGAAATAGTTAGTAGCTTCTTTCTGCTGTCACTCGAGACAATGCTGGTTTCTCTGGATGCACAGCCCTGGTGTCAGCTTTCCAATTTTTATCTGAAGCAAGTCTCACAGGCAACCTATAGGCTGGACTTGACCTACAGGAGGCTTTGTTTGCCTTCCTTTAAGAGGTGTGAATGACCACCCAAACTTACACAACTCCCCTTCAACACCTGCCACAATCCTGATGGATCCTGATCCCCATGGATCACAATCCCCATTACGTGTGGGACAGAGCGTTGCTGTTACAAGACACTGTGGAGCAGAGTGGTCTGTTAGGTCTGCGAGACATGCACAGAAAGCCATAAAGTCCTGAACACCCACAAAACCCCACAGCAGTATTAGACACAGCACACGGGAGGAAGACAGAATAGTCTTGCTAAAATATATTAAAACAGAGGCTGGCTGCTACTGCCAATGAGAGAGAGAAGCAGTTTGGGATGGGGGAGGGGGGGCGTGGAGGGGTGGATTTTAGCTGCTGATACAGTCAAGCCATTCAATACACACAAAATATCAATTTCAGACATTTTCAGACACTTACTAGTTTGTTAACAAATCACAACAAACTCTTCTCCCAGTCTCATTAGGGCTGCTAGCTGACATGTGCTATGTAATATTCTGCATCCTGAGAGCCTTCCTCTTCCAGAGGCTGTACATACAGAGATGTCTTAGGCTGCTGTGCCTTGCACAGGAGCAAGGACTATTCTTTTCTTACAAAAAAGAAAAAAAAAATAATTCACCATTCTCCTTTCTAAAGTCTGACAAAAATATACCAAAAAGATTTGTTTGCACCAGATCCACCTTCTTTTCCAGAAGTATTTGTTCAAAAAACAAGAGCTGAGACAGAAGTACGGATCTCAGCAAGCAGAGGGTGAGAGCAAGAAGCCTTCCAGCACTGTCCACGTGAATACTTTCCTTTGCACAGCTTGAGCCCATTAGCTTCTTTTGCTGTCTCTGCACTGTCCAATAGAACTAACTAAACCCAGCCTCATCTGTAAGTATCCTATTATTTAAATGCAGGCATTTATGGCACTCTTTGCTCCAGCTTTAACATGGCAAACTTCCTTGGATTAATAAACCAGTCATCCTATTAGATCTCCAGCTTTATGGGAATAAAAGGCTAAGTTATTACAAGGATGGGGATGTGCATCTTGTGACCTGTGAGTCCTCTGTGAAACTGTAAATACAGCACAAAGTCCACCACAAAATTCTCAAACCACACAACAATATCACAATACTTATCAGCCATGGTAAACCCAACCCTAATTTTAAGGCATAATTTTTTTCTCCAAAGTAACAAATGTTGGTTTCAAAATAAACAGATTCAAAGTTTGAGAAACTGGTTCACATTCTCTGTAATCAAAGCAGGCACATTCAAATGAGATGATCAAGCACTACAGAACATGATTAACTATGTAAAGCTGGGAAGACACACTATACCATTTCTTTTGGGGTGTTTGTGTGAGAAGCAACTGTCATCTCTAAACTAAAAAGAATAATTTCTGTGCCTCGGGTCACACAGTTTCAAATGACAGAACTCTTCTTTCCAAATTGTTATCTATGACATCTGACTTAACAGCATATTCACAATAATAAGTATGTTTGTTTTTCTAAAACCATTCTATCTATAAAGTTAGCTTGTTTAGTGATGTTCTAGTGGTGATCCCAAGCAAAAGCACTCTTTTAGTCTATCTTTGAGCAGATTACCAGCTCTCAGCTAACATACGCATGTTACTCCTGACGCCTAGGATGAACTGCAATACTGAGGAAATGCAGCTGGGATTATTCAGTTATGAGAGAGAGCTAGTCTCCTACTACTCCACTAAGGAATACAGGAGGAAAGAATCATCACTCAGCATTCTCGGTCCTGTTATTCAAGACATTAAGAACATAAGTATAAAGGGCTCAGCTACCATTAGGAGAAAAGACTGACTGCCATTCATTTGAAGAGAGCCCAAGTATTGCAAGACCGATGCAGAAACAAGGCACTAACATTGATGTTAGTATTTGGCACTAGTTTAGAATTGTTCGGAAATATGCAGTGTTTTGTGGAGGAATATAATATTAAACTGGACATCTGCTCTTAAACCACAAGAATTCACGGGCTTTGCTTTTTGATTTCCAACTTCACTTTTTCAGGAGGTTGAACTCCAAATTCAGTCTGGGTCAAACTCCAAATCCAATCTGATGCTAACCCCGCTTGCTGTTTTCTACAAAAAGCTCAAGACATGAGATCCAAGGAAAGCACAAGCAAAGCTCTCTCCTGGCATGCATGAAAATTTCCCAGGAGCAGCTATGATTGTTTCGCTGGTCGCTTGGCTCCGCTTCTGGCACAGACCTGCTCCGTTCCTGCTGTTAGCTGCAAGACCTGGCTGGCTGGCATGGCCGAAGGCAGCCCTTGCTTGCTGGCCATGCTCTGCAGCACCTCTGCCAGCCTCCCTGGCTCCCGCTGCCTCCTCCCCAGCCGGCTTCCTCTCTCTGCCTGTATCTGCAAAATGCAGCCTGGCTCCATCAGGTCCGGGCTCAGTGAAGCATCCTCCCTTGCCTCTGTGTCTCTGAAGTCATGTTGCACCCACAACCTTTCTTCCTCCCTTGCAGTCAAAAGGGATGATGTTCTTGAAGGCAGATTGTGCGGGAGAAAAAACAGATAGGAAACCATCCTTGCCGAAAAACTTGCGAAGTGCAAACTTAACACAGCTTGTTCAGAGAGCTCACAAGGAACTCCTTTCCATGACAGCTTTGTAGGTCTGCTGGCAACAAAGTTTTAGAGCCCATGAGCTCTAGGAAACATTGTATGCTCGCAGCCCAGAAAGCCAACAGTGTCCTGGGCTGCATCAAAAGCAGCGTGGCCAGCTGGGCGAGGGAGGGGATTCTGCCCCTCTACTCTGCTCTGGTGAGACCCCACCTGCAGTGCTGCGTCCAGCTCTGGAGCCCCCAACACAGAAAGGACATGGACCTGTTGGAGCGGGTCTAGAGGAGGGCCACAAAGATGATCAGGGGGCTGGAGCACCTCTCCTGTGAAGACAGCCTGAGAGAGTTGGGGTTGTTCAGCCTGGAGAAGAGAAGGCTGCAGGGAGACCTTATTGCAGCCTTCCAGTACTTAAAGGGGACTATAGGAAGGATGGGGACAATCTCTTTAGCAAGGCCTGTTGTGACAGGACAAGGGGTAACGGTTTTAAACTAAAGGAGGGTAGATTTAGGCTGGATATAAGGAAGAAATTTTTTATGATGAGGGTGGTGAAACACTTGCACAGGTTGCCCAGAGAGGTGGTAGATGCCCCATCCCTGGAAACATTCAAGGTCAGGTTGGCCGGGGCTCTGAGCAACCTGCTCTAGTTGAAGCTGTCCCTGCTCACTGCAGGGGGGTTGGACTAGATGACCTCTAAAGGTCCCTTCCAACCTAAATAAACCATTGTATGATTCTCCTCTCTCAGGCTCCCACACAAGCTACTTGTTTGAGGCTGTGTCACGAGTAAGCTATTATCCGCTGTTTATAATACCAAGCCTTGCAGCACCCGTATTTTCTAAAGGGACAAGCATCCAGCTCAAGCACACAGAGTTTAACCCTTGGGCAAAGTATGTAGAGTGAACAAACACAGCTGAAAATTATGCATAAAGTTCAGATTCTTCTCTGCAATCAGAAAGCATCTCCCTTCTCTCCCCTCCCAAAGGCCAGAAGAGATTATTCTCATATCATGGTCCTGTACAACAGGTTAAGAAATTTTACCCCTCAATTCCTGCCCAGCTCTCCTACCCATAGAGTATTTACTGAGGCTGCCTGCTTTCTGTGAGAGCTGCCATTTTTTAAGGCAGAAGCAAAGCAGTTGATACTGCTCAAAACAGTTAAAGCCCATTTTGACAGAAACTGTTACTGCCAGTTTTGTTTCAAAACCAAAGGGCCACAATGAGGTTGTAAAAAACTGACTTATTTTTGGAGTGCTGAGTATTACAACTCCAGCATTTGCCAAAGAAATCAGCAGAACATTTTCAATTTTTTTTTTCTTTCAGAAAAGACATATCTTTGAGGCTTTGCCACAAGAAATGTTTTTGTCCTACATTTTTGATAACCTCCCAGAGAAGTTTTCTCCTCCCTTAATTAAAAAATATGGGTTTTTTCCATAGCTTCTAGACAAAACAGCATAGGAAAGCCAAAATGTTTCTCATAACTTTCAATGAAGAACTTGCTACTGATACTGACCCTGTTACCAGCCAGATTCTCCACAACAGATTTTTCTCTTCACATATCTTACGGTTGTCCCCAGTTCTCCGCATAATCGCATCACTGTTATTTCCAATTCAAATTTATCTGACTGCAGCTTCCAGCTATTGCTTCCTGTTATGACTTTCTCACATAACTGTAATGTCCTTGGTATTTTCTCCCTGAAAGGTACTTGACTGCTGTGATCAACTTATGTCCCAGTCTTCTTTATGCTAAACCAAAACCAAGTTTCACATTGCAAGGTATTTTTTCCAGCCCTCAAATCAGTTTTGTGTTGTTTTTTTTTTTTTTTCCGGTACTTCTCCAATTTGTTTTTTTCCTCCTAAAACTGTGTTCAAAATTATACTATGCACAGAGATAAATGTCATCTCACTGTTTTTATGTTCACATGTGTCAGGAGCAAATAATTCCGTTTTTACCACAGCATCAGTCTGAAGGGCATGTTGATACATAGGAAAGAGAAAATTATATATAACACAAGCTTAAACTTGAATATTGACCTACACAATTGAGTAACTTTTCGAATTAAGTATTTACAAGGACTCTATATATCTGGATGGCAGAAACATTATGCTAGTGACATAGTGACTGCTGCTTAGGCCAAAATTATCAGATATTTAAATATATAAAATACTGGTCTCTCTCTGCAAGACTGGGAGGATTTTTCAGGTTTAACCACCAAAACAAGTTTTTACTCCTTAAATGACTATACTTGATGCCAGCAACACTAATAGCCAAGAAAAGCTGAATAGAACAAGGCCGTATAGTAAATAGAGTTTACAAATATTACTTGTCCATCTCACTTTCAGGATTAGTCTTTAAAAATTCTGTCTTTGACCTTTGGATTGAGACTGATTTCCATTTGGTCACAATACAAGACAATACTTAACATCCAGTATTTTCATCAAGAAGACAGCAGGTACTGACCGATTATAAATAGGCACCAGCAACATATCTCTGTAGCAAGCTAATAATAGCTATAATTTAAAACTGCTATTTTGCCAATAACCATTGAACTCATATACCTCACGTTGGTCATGTCATTAAATAATTTCTGAAGTGAAGTAGCAAATCTACATTCAAAAAACTAAGTCTACAGCAGCAGGGGTCAAAGTCTGACTTCTAATGAAACCTGTTATCATCTTTGGTCTTCATACAGGCACCATGTTTTCTATGAAAACACTGTTTTACAGAAGGACTGGAGATGTCTTCCCCCATATTTATATTTCCATAGAATTTATTGTCATGATTTTTGAAGAGTCTTTTCTTATGGAGGAAATATTTGACTGGACATAGCCAAAAAGCCTACAGTGTCATAAAGCCCGAATAACTTTATTTGTTGTATTTAATTTTTTTTGAGCATTCTGTAGATTCCCTCCCCCCCCCCCCNAAGTAGATGCAATCTCCTATGCTAGTATGCTGATTTAGACAGATGTACACAGAAGTGCACAGGCACTTCCTGCCTTCTCCTGGGCTTAGCTTTTAAAACAAGGCAAGAAATACAAATACCTGGCATCTGCCCTTTCAACACAAACAACAAAGACAGTGCCCAGATAACTTTTAGAAGGTTCTTAGGGATTCAGTTCCCCCTTTGTATTTTAAGTATCGCAGATTTTGTATTTCAGATTATTCTTAAATACAGATCAAGTGAATCTAAACTAGCAATTACATCTAAATCTCTCCAAATGTTAGCATATGCCTCTGTAAGCACCAATTCCTCACTGATCTGCTGGCAGACCTTTAAATCTTGAAGCTCTGCTAGTACCAGAAACAAGACAAACATTTTCTCCAGAGGTCTCCGATAGTTCTTTTTCACATTCCATTTCCATTAGAAGTTCTTTCTTCAAAACAGCATTTCTTTCCTGCACCTGTTGAACCACCCTCATGTTGACAAGCTCCTCTTGTAATAAATGATGATCATCATTAGAGCTGGCCATAAAGCTGGTGGAAGGCAAGAAAACACTTAAACATACTCATTTCTAGATTTTGCCAAAATACACACTGATGACGGCACAAAAGCATGCAGCTGTGGACACCTCTGTGCCCCACAGTGGGTGGTGCCGATAGCAAAGCCACACCTGGAAACAGAAAGAGCATACCACCTCGACAGCAGGCCAGCACTCAGCCTAAAACGCTGTAAAGCCAGAGTGCACCAGGGCATGCTGCGCTGCCAACACGACAGCCTTGCCCGGTGACGGGCTCCTGCTGCCCTGGTCCCGCGCGTGGGGAACGCCTGCCTCGCCAGCACAGGTCATGCTGCCACCGCCATCTCTGCGCACTCAGTGGTGTCCCAGCACTGCAGGCATGGCCTTGCACCACCGTGTGGGGCTGACCGGAGGCGGTGGCCTCGGCCTTCAGCTGTGCCCCCAACCCACGGCGGCACTCACCTCCTGTCGGAAGGGCCTGTTTCCACTTCCTTAGAAACTAAAAGAGCTTTGGCCATTTCGACCATTATTTTCCACATCAAACTCTTCTCTCCTCCTGCAGGCTTTCAGGAAGTAACACCTTATGTATGCAAAAAGGAAGTCTCTTATCAAATATGCAAGCAATAACAATTAATGACTACCTGAGATAAAAGGTACTTATTTACTACTGGCAATTCTTCATGATGAGGTAGACAGTGTAAATCTTACTAAGGTATGCACACACTTCATGAGAGCAAGCCAGGATATAAGTGGGGGGATATAACTTACTCCCCTGTGGAATAAGGGGGTTATGTACAAGCTGCAGAGCAAAGAAAACAGGAGCTCTGAGATACTGGAGAAGAGAAACATTGAGTACATCTGCAGAGCTAATAAGAAAGCCTGTTCTCACAAACTAGTCATCTAGTTCTCTCATCTAGCAATTATTTTTTTACAGATAAGTTCATTTTTTCCCCCCATTTGTAACCATTACCTACTAAAAACAAACCTTAGTCCTCCTTCTGTAACGCTCAACTTCATCAATCCTGTGGCAGAAATGGAACATTTTTTCATCTCTTGAAGGCAGAACAGATCCAGTACTTCTGCCTGAACATGGCAGCAGTGTCACCGATGCACAAACACATGGTTTCCACCTGACGTCAACACTCAGCAGAGCACTATGGATTTCACCCCTTTCATTTTCAGGGCAACTCTCTCCAGTACAGTATCCACAGTTAAGACAGTGCAAGATGTGAGAGACAATAACTTTCAGGTTTGCAAACAAAAGTAACTTCAATACTTTAGCATTTTCATTTTTATTTTTTAATGTCACCATTCTCTCTGAAGTCTAACAAGAATGCGTGTACACATGAAGTATCTAGCAGAGAAAGCAAAACTTAAAACCAAACAATATCTAAAATCTGTGGTTGTGATATGACCCCAAGCACCCAGTTTCAAACAGTTATAAACACACGTACTTTTAAAGAAGCTGCAAAGACATATCTATAACAGGACAAGTGACTCAAAGGCAGTAACCAGAAGCCAGTGCAAATGTACCCAGCTCCTTCCCACCACAGCATTTCCCAGCCCGTGCCAAGGGGCTCTCACTGCCTCCAGAGCTGACTGGAACGTACACAGAAAACTCTTTGCACCCCCCAGACAAGGCAGGGGAGTGCCAAGATCTGTGGTGAAAATATCAAAAGGCTCAACTTGCCTTTACTTGCAAACCCATCGATCATTTTTGTAAGACTTTTTTTTTTTCTTCTTTTGGAGAAGTCAAAATACGAAAGTTCAAAAGGTCATTTCTTTCTCGACTTCAACCTATCATTTCTCCTCTCTCGTCTTTTGGCTTATACAAGATAGGACTGAACACCTGTAAAGGCTTCGCTTTCCTCTCTGTTCCTCAGGTTAGCTACCATCTCCTTGTCCATCCCTCCAAACAGAAAGTGTCTGTTTTATAACTATTCCTAACCATTTCCAATGGCTAAAACCACTCACAGGCTTCCCCAGAGCCTGTATCTCTAGATGAGTAGTGGCCATGAGATAACCACCACCACAGCCCTCAAAGTAACTCTGTCACTGTGAGTAAAATTACTTGTGTAAACAAGAAGTGTGGGCAGGAGGTATGGGAAGGGAAGGAAGGTATTACACCTCCTGAGAGGACCTGCCCCAACTGCAAGTATCACATTCTCCACTGCTTGGTCTTCTGCCATCTCCTTCTGCATCTCTGTGAGCTCTCTCCTGCAACAGCCAATTCAACCCTCTCTTCTCCCCACCCTCTGAATACAAGAATTTGACAGCATTATTATTAAAACAGGTATTCCCTATATAAGGGATTAAAATTTTTCCTCCTCCTAGGAAACCCTAACTGAACTAGTATCTTTCATTATTATAAAATCCCTATGTTTGAGGCAAGATATTTCAATCTACAAATAAAACCTTCAAGCACGTGCATGAAATCCCATGGCCTGGGGATTCCAGCAAGCAGCACAGTTTATTTCCTCTTTGTTGCTATTGTAAATCTCTTACTTAATCACCTAACTATGAGAAGCCCAACATATGTCTCTCATCTTTTTGTAGATCTTCAAACCCACTTGACCTATTTCACAAACAACCGCAACCAGCAGACTAATAGCAGAAACGCTTTCTGCCAGCTTCATACAGTACAACCAACAGTAATCATTTCCAGACAAAAAGCAGTAAAGGTAATCTCACTCAAAGTATCCCTATTCTCTGGAATAAACATGCCACTTAAAACAAGTCAAACTAATTACACAGAAATAGCAACTTTCAAAAACAAATCTTGTTTCAGAAGAAACAAGATTCACCTGCTTGACAGAAGCATCACTTCCGATGCAGATTCACTGCTGTTTAAATCCTTGTCCCTGCACGAATGGAAGCAAGAATGCAAAAGCAGAAGTTGCATATGCTCAAACACTTTAAAGATTGTTATAAGGACTAACTCTTCACTGTGCTCTCTACCTACTGGAGTACCAATTTCTGCAAATATGAGTAACTCCACATACAATAATTTTTAAATGTTAACTTGTCTGTGTCATGAACACGGGTATGGAAACCTTTCAGGTTTTTTGCATGAGAAGTGCTATTTGATGTGAGGGAGAAGGATTTAGGATCACAGGCTTTTTCCAAGGACAAGCAGTGGATAAAACTCATCTGCTTTCCATCATTCCCTCTAACTGAATCAGTTAACACAGATAGACCTGAACCATCCTGAAGGCTGAAATTGCTGACTATGGCCATGATAAAGATATTCCTTATTCCAGCAAAATCAAACACGCATCCAAAGAAATCCAGACTGTACCTAGAACAAACTAAACACAATACTGTTTTTCCCCATGTGGCAACTGCTGCACTCACCAGAGCTGAGACACAGCCTGGCCAGACAACCAGAATGCTCTCAGGGCACATGTGCACTGCCCAGTAAAGTCCCATGGGAGACATCCAGCTAGTTCTGAAAACAAGCCACTCTATTACATCATTCTCACTGCACTAGCACAGTACTCTGCTTGAACTCATTATCCTGATTAGTACATGAATTACTAAATTAACTAAAGAAAGCTTAAGGTGACTACAGATTATTCTCTTACTCTTCTCCTATTGGGTAGAATTACAGATTTCTGCCACTCCAGTAAGCTTTTTGCTTGACACATATACTTGTTCACACTCAGACCAGTATAGCTGTACTTTTTCACCTTTCCTAAATGACAGTGGATCTCTTTGGAGACCCTTAAAACCCAGGTTCTTGCTATTACTTTCTCTCACTTTCACTGCATGCCTAAGTCTTCCTTGCAACATGTTATGAACCACACAGCTTTACAATATTTCTGTCTAAACCTGCAAGTTCAGACACCCACAGTGCCTGCAAGTACTAGAACAAAGTTTTCCATCCAGCTTCATTAATCAAAACAAAATTATCCATTTCCCATGAGCTAAAACTGCACAGAATCGGTCACCATTGCACAAGGAGGGCTGTCTTGGCAGTTCTTCAAAATCCATCCATACATGTTGGACTTTGAGATGTACCTAATCACCCGAGTCATATGGCATACACATGACAATACACGAACCAGCAGATGCTATTCTGAATTTCCTGCTGTTTCAGCCATTTTTGTTAACCTTAAGCATTAAAGATATCAGCAGCTTTTGATTCAGATGTATCCTGAAAGATGCATACAGATGGGGTGGTTTGCTCTCCAACCTTCTTCAGTTTACCCTTTTTACTCTGCACTGGGATATGAAACTAAATGCAATATAAAGCACTATTTTTCCCTCTGTCTGTCCTACCAGTTAATTAGTAAAGCAGTGACTCTCCCCGGTTTAAACTGTAGAACCATCTAGTCTGTCTTGTACTCCTGATGTTCTGGTGTATAACACAATCAGTTCATATTGCTCCCCATTAAAATCTCTAAGCAAAATATAAATACAAGGCTCTTTATTGTTTTTACTAACTTTGATGAGGGAAAAGTCTCCAGACTAAATCTGTTTCTAGTTACTGTTTCCCATTAACCTTACCACACATTCTGAGCAACATTTCCTCATTATCTCTTCTGGAGAAAGGACTGCCTCCCTAATTTCTTCATCTCCTAATACATCTTAATCCCTAAGAAGCCAATAACTCATGACAAACTGTTAATGTCTAAAGTGTTGACCCAATGTCTTATTGTATTATAAAGCAAAGACACAGTCATCAGGAATAAACTAGACTTTGTCATAAGGCCAGAGGAAGAGGCAAGAAGCTGACTTGTCCTCCAGTGCTGAACTACAAAAATGTCAGCCAGTTTTCTTAGGGACAAACTATAATGCTTTTACTTCCCTCAGCTTTGAACTTCGAGAAGTATAATAAAGGTATTAGAATTCTACTTTAATGCAACTTCAAATAAAATAGTCTGAAGTATGACAGTGCCATTTTTCACAGTTTGCTTAGCTCTATCAGTTCCAGGCTAGAATAAAATGAAGAATTTTAGATACAAGATGGCTCGCCTCTCTGCATTGCTTAAGAGAGACAGCTACGTATTAAGCCATTTTAGATGGAAATACATTTACCCAGAAGTGTCAGCAAAACCCACCAATGCTAAGGAAGCTCATTGTAGGGCAGGATCACTCCTCTGATTTCTATTCCACCTTGAGTCTCAGTCCGCCACCCATTCTATTCAAGGCAGGCACTTGAAGGCCATAGATGCACAACAGTTGAGATGACCACCAGAGAGAATAAAAAGGTCATGGTATTCATACATGCTACCCTCCTACTTCATGGATGCGCTTTACTCTGCTTAGCCTCTTAGAGGGAGTCCTGGCACAGGGCTCTACTGCATTGCAGCAGCAGCAGAGCATGAAGGCAACAATAATTAAAAAAGCAGGGCATCAGATTAAAACCAAACATAAATCCCCTCCAGCTCTAATCAATGAGGGAAAACAGTACAGAACTGAAGCGGGAACTCCTGGCAAACAAGGACTAGTTTTCCAGAGGCTAAACTGAGAGCCATCCATCGCACCAAGCACCATCTATCACATTGAATGCACACACAGGTCCTATTGCAATTAGATTCTGACAAAGTTTTCTTGAATCCCACATCTCCCAGAAAACATTGGTCTGGCATTCACTTTCCTATGCATCCATGGTCACATTAGGATTACTGCCTGTTCATGTAAGCTACCGCTTCTTTGAAAATGGCCTAAACTTACTTCCTAACAAATTTCCCTGCGTCAGGTAAGACACTACCAGCTGGCCTAACTGCC
>VZTV01060754.1:0-12922 GCA_013400875.1 Anhinga rufa
TTCTGTGATTCTATGTTGGTGATGAATATTATAAAAGGAATGGGAAGAAGTTGTGCTTTATACTGGCAACTTAACATGAGATTTCTACAAGATACATATGATATAATATATATGAGTTTTCATAGTTTGAGTACATTATGGACTTAAGTGTTCCTGAATGGTATATAAAAGAAAAAAACAAAACAACTTTTGATTTAGTTGAGCAATCTGATTTTTTTACTGGGCTGAAGCTGAGAAGCCTTTTACAAAGGTATTCTCCTCATGCTGCTATATTTAAGGTTAAGATGCTTTGTAGGTGTTGAAGCTGATGGTATGTTTCTATAGAAGAGGGCTTTGGAGAAGGTTTTTGCCTGCGATCTTAGGGTGCGCAGAGCTTCACCTGTACTGAGCGTGTGTGCTGTCACGGTGCTGAGACACTCAGCTTTGAGTTGTGCTTGCCGAGTCATAGCTCGCCACTGTCCGAGGCCATTCCTGTCCACTGAGGACGTGCTGTGTGCCTCTCTCACCCCTCAACGGGATGTTTCACCTTTTTCTGCATAGCAAAACTACAGCTGAAACATGCTGTGTGGGCTTTTTGTTTTGTTTTGCCTTTTTATTTTCACTATGACAAACTGGACACGCATGTGAGAACTGTGGTAAACACCTGTGAGCTTGGCTAGATGTCAGGTACAACATGAGATGCTCTCATCGGGTAATTCTTCTGATGAAAATGTATTCTGTAACAAACTTTTTGATTTTTCAGGTTCTTTAGCCCCATATATGTATGGAGAAGGGGGAAAGAGAGAAAATGTTCATGTCGTATACGTAGCCTGCCAACTTGCAGATCAATAGGGAAGAGAAACTTCTATTCAGTTGAATTCTCCATGACAGAGGTTATTGCAAATATCCTACATTTCTTGTTCTCTACGGCCTGGTTTCATGATGCAGCACAGCAGGAACCTGGCCACCGATTTCTTCTGCCCTTTTTTATTTATTTTTATTTTTTTTTTTATTTGGAGCCAATGAGGTTAATGTTTCCTAACACTTAGGGGTGGCTTTCTGAAAAAATGCTAGACACAATAATTTTTGAGTTGTAGTTATAGGTAGATACTAAAAATTATAATCACTGTCTAAAGTTCATAGCTGGGATATTTTCCTTCCATTTTCAAAAGACACCCGAGATTTCCTTTTTGAGCTTATGTTTCAAAACTGATAAAACTCAGAGGGCTTTTTCTTGCTGCAGTGTTAATTTCATTTATGAAGAAAGCCAGGATATCAAATATTGACCTGACCTAGAGAAAACATTGACATTAGAACTAGAAACTTTACTGGTTAAGGTGCAGGATGAGAACAGAAATCTCTTACCCAGGGTGCACTGAGAGCTTAGAGGCAGCTTGAGGCTAATGCGAAAAGACAGGTTGTCTGGGTTAATACCAGCTGGGGAAAGACTCTGCAAAACCAGAAGGGATGCAGAATGTCTTTCTAAATTTTATTAGGCTTTGGGGATCTAGTCTCTGTTTTATAACGTATAGCAAAGTGATTGATAGTCTTGTAATAAGAAAGAATTACAGAGGATTAATAATTCTCTTCCTCTTCCAAACTTTAAGCCATCCATGGTGCTTTTAGCAGGCAAGATATGACCCGTTGCATGTACGATTTGTTACACTTCACTAATTTCCTTAAATATGCTTGACATAGCGACCAGCAAAGTCCTAGACAATTCTGTGACTTTATTTATTGGACTTAGGGAGTTAAAATGCTCAATGATTTCTAGGTTCTTTTTTTTATTATTTTATTTAAAAAATGTCACTATTCCAGTTTCTCTCACAGTACTGACGATTGGACGCTTTGTGTTGCTTTGAATTGATCCTAAAAAGGATGCAAGAGGCATCTCAGGTCTTTTGGGGGAAAAAAACCGTTGCTGCTTGTCACCATCCTCTGTAAAGGATTAAACGGAAAGCGAACGACCTCGGGCACCAGCCGTGAGGCCACTGAAGCAGCACCAGGTGAAGGCGGCTTCACAGCCCAGCGAAAGGGGAAATGCCTGGAAACAGGATGATCTGGATGCTACTCCTTGTTTGGTCAGCACGGCTAGGGCGATCCTGCTTCTTGGATTTCTTCCTCACTTGCTGTCTGCCTGTTCAATTCTTGCTCCTCGCTGGGCATGTGTGCGGCACCCAGTGAACCAGATCCTGCGTTTTTGTCTTCTCTTTCTGCTTTATCCCCTCAGAAGGGCCGAGAGATCTTCTGTCTCATTTGGTACTAAACTGAAAGCAACGTAAAATGGCTAACAGTACTATATGAGTTACGTTGCAAGATCTTCTGGCTACCAATTACTTGTAGTGCAGTAATTATTAAGTAAAACTGATCTGCCTGGGGTCGCAAAGCCAGGAATAGAGCACGTCTCTCCTGACACCCGGTCCGGTGACGCAGCTGTTAATTCGCGCAATTTCTACTGGAGTTCATTAAAAATCTTCTCCCACAGCTCTGCCTCCCTTAGCAGCCAAAAATTCTCCTTTTAATAGAAGAAAGCAGCTTCCTTTGGGACTGTAATTCCCCTCACAGTGAAAGAACTTATCCAGCTGAGAGTATGCGCTACCTTTTGAAGTACTGCTAGCCCTTTCTGACCTGAGAAATGAGAGGGGAACTGAACTCTCATGTACGAGCTTAGGAAGCGCATCTAATAGAGTCAGGGCATGTGTGCTAGACGCTTTTCTTTTCATGTCTGAATGCCACAGGTTATGCGTTTTAAAAGTGTTCCGAGATGAAAACTTGATTTATCATAACAAGGAAGATGCCAGCTCCCCCTCCTAAGCCAACTAAACTCTTCAATAAACTACAGAATGGGAAAATGAGTCAGGTGTGGTTTTGGTGGTATTTATTTTGTTTGTTTATATCTTGTTTTTATGGTGTGTTGGGTTTTTAATTTTTAGAGGAATAGATTTTGAGGGCAGCAGGGGCCATTATTGTCTAATCTGCTGTAGAAGTCAATGATACAGAACTTCATCCTGTGATTTATTCATTGAGCCTCTAATGTGTAGTTGAGCATATCCATTCTTGATCTATTTACATTAGTCCTATGTGAGGACTGACTCACCTTTTCACATGCTAAGTTGTTCCAACAGTTAAATACTAGTCTTAATGCTAATGGCTAAGACATGGAGAGGTACGTACCCTCAGAAGAGAGCACGTGTACTGTACTTCACTGTGACTCAGATGCCCAGAACGTGAGCTAGCATGCCGTTTGGCAACAAACTGGAATATACTTCTATCTCACTTCAGATAATGCACCGGTTCAGAACCATTTAGAGTTCTGTGATATTAATTTACTTCCATGCTTGCAATGCTTCAAACAATCATTTTGAGGAGAGTTAGGGCTATTGAGAACTTGTTTCAGCTTAGGTTGTTATTCACAAAAGATGAATCCTTTGTGTTTCTGGATGAAGCCCTATGTATGTTTTTAAAAAGAAGTGGTTTAAGACCTCTTTCTAGTGTAACATATTAGCTATGCAACTATAGAAAAGACTCCGTGTTAGTGCTTTCAATTAAATGTAACAAAACTTATAATGGATATTTGTGTTAGATATATTCATATATTCAGCTTGACTCTGGATCATCTTAAACCTCTTTGGAAACATGATGTAGGTTTTATATTCTGTAGCCTTCTCCAAAGCTTTCATTTCAACAGTGAAAAATGGCCAGTTACATGTAATAAAATCTTATATGGATTTTTTTTTACATTCCTTGGCATCAAATTTATCTTTTTTATTTTTTTAAAAGGTTGTTAAATGTTCTGTTTTCTATGAGTTCTCAGTATAATGCTTTGAAAAGCTGCTATAGAAGCTTAGTGTAATAAGCTAAAAGTAAATAACTGGGTGTTTCTGCTGTCAGATTTAAGTCAATATTGCAGTATGGCATATATATAGATATCGCAAGTGTTTGTGGTTGGAAGTGGCCAAGAAGTGGGAGAAAGGAAAGGGGAAAGAAGAGTAAATTCCCTCATTCCTGCAGATGTTTGAGCTATTGGAGACAATAGTACTTTAACAGACTGTTCTTCTCCTCTGTTCCAGGAGCAATGCCAGCGCTTGCAGGAACAGGAAACTTGGCAGTCGCAGATGTCTCTCTTTATTAGTGCGCTGTGTCTCTTAAACTTTGTCTCCCCTACCTCAGAGAGTGGCAGAATGGGGGAGTTTCTCAGAACCGAGAGGCTTTGGGCACCCTAGAAGTTGGACAGAGTTAGAGTGATGTGTGTTTTTGTGTTTTGCTGCTGCTCCTCCTTAAGGCATTCCCCATTATGTGATATAAAAGACTAACTAAAGGTAACTATCAAAAGCTTAAAGCCTGTCTTTTCCAGGTGTCTTTAACTCGGAGACTATGAAATGCATAGAAAATGGCATACAATTGCCAGTAATACTCATGTCTCTTTTTACCTTTTATATTTCCCCCTCTGTGTACCCTTGCTGGTGACGGGTGTGGGGGTTTTGATTTTTTTTTTCTTTAATTCAAATCTTGTGCCCAGTTTTCTAGTGGGTAATAGAGTTCACAGTATGTGATGGGTTCTGCACAGAACCTGTAGAATCCAGCCCAAATCAGGATCAAGCAAAACTTGTATTTCCTTCTGTTAGTCATTTAAACTGCCTAGATGAAGGGCACAAATCCATGTTTAACTTCAAGCATAGGATTTAAATTAGGCAGATGCTTAATTTATGCTTTGTGCATAAGCTGAACTGGAATCGTACGAGAATGGTGTCAGAGTAATTTCTGCTGAGCACGTTGGTATATAAATGTATACACACTACAAACCTGTTGGTTTATTGATGATTGCGATATAACATGAAGATCGTATGCCACCTTCCTGGAACAATGTTGGTCAAAGGAATCAATAAGGGAAAGGATATTAATGCAGGCCATTGATAATATTGTTGCACTGACTATAACTTTTGATGATGGATAGATTTCCTTTTCTTCTGCATCCTATTTGTACTTTTCCCAACTTAAGATGGCAATGATCAAATTTGACAGTGATGTTACCTAGTGAATGGGTAGTCCTGCTCTGGACTTTTAAATGTGCATTTTTCTCTAGATGTGTGTATATCCAGCGTGTGTGAGTATATGCATCTATATATAAAAGTCTATTTTATATATATGTTTTTATTTCTGTACTAATTCAATACTGCTTCACTATTTTTTCCTTTAAAAATTGTCTTGCGAAGCAGAATGGCATTTTGATTTTACAAAAGGCTATTCCTTTAAAAGGTCATCTTCATGTAGGCGGCCAAGACACACGTTGCTGCCATGTTTTTCTTGTGTGTGATTTTTGTATACCTATATAGATACCCACCTGTATCTAGATAGATACATAAAGTCAAACAATATCTATATAATTGCAGAGAGAGATATATTTATATATCAGTGTATCACAGATCTTAGTGAAAAGGAGCAAGTGAAATGATCCTGCCTCCAACTGTGGCCCTAATCTTTTAATGAAGGGAACTGCGAGTTGCTCTTTGATTCCTCCTGCCTAATGGTGTTGAAGAGTTTGTATCCCATTCAACTTCTGGCAAGGAAAGAATGTAAACTCTTAGTTTTTTCTATAAAGAGATACGAATTAAAAAAAGAAACAGGCAGACTTACAAGGATTCTTTTCAGCTTTTCTTCTTATTCTTCTTACTCTTCCTTGAAATGTCTAGAGAGCCCTACCAATCTGTATTCTGTGGTGTTAAATATTGGACATCAGCAAATACAGAATCCTCTAAGCTTTAAAATAGCTCAGAAATAAAATGACCATATGGGCAATGCTATTATTCTCATTTTATACTGAGAAAGCTGGAGCTGAAGGATTATAAATTTTAGCAAAGCTTGTAAGAGAATCCTGGCTGAGTCTGGAACTAGATGCAAGTCTTGCATGTCCTGTTCTAACATCTTAACTATGAAACCTTGCTTACTTTATCTCACTGTTCACCTACAGGTACAACATATTGTTGTTCGAGTAAGATTATTTTTTTTCTGTCTCTGTGCATTGTTTTTAACACTGTGTGGTAATAGGTTGGGAAAGGTGCATCAGAAAACGTGCAGGTACGGGGAAGGAAGAAAAGAGAGGCACCTCTGCTGCAATGATACAGCATCTAGGATGATGTGCATTACTTGGAAAAAGAATCCATTAAGAGCAGCAAGCTTGAAAGCCAAAACAAATGACAGGATATGTGAAGGATTAGTGTTGGATGGAGCATCTGTTATTAACGCTGAACAGTGCTTTTTGAAAACGAATGTGAAGCATTAGTACAGTGGTGAGAATTAATTTTAATGCTTTTCCATGAAAGAGAGTATGAATGAGATTCATGCTTTTCTTTATTTAGAAGTAATGTTTTCATTTCTTGCTTTATCTGTAGTCTGAAGGCAAATTCAATTCTAAGTGGAGAGGTGATGCCTGGAACCCTGGCTCTTTCTGATCCTCTGGAGGAAAGCGCGTCTGGTGCGGCATAGCAGTTACTTCTTTTAGGGGGAGTTAACTGCATGCTAGATCAAGGAAAGGCAGGCTGGCTAATGCTCATCTATTGAGTGGTAACCAATGGAAAATTAGCAAGAAGCTGTGGCACATTTTTGAGGGCTTTATTGATCTGATTTCCCTGCAGAACCGATTTCTCCATGAAAGCAATCTACCTGCTTTCAGGACCCAAGGCATATACACTGAAGTTTAATTGAGTCTGGCAATCGTGATAAATGCAGACTGTTCTCAGGAGTCTTAGGTGGCACCAAAGAACAAATGCACCATAATCTCCCACTTGCTCTCTTCTGTCTCTTTTTTAATTTATTTTTTTTTGTTATTACTGCTTTTCTGTAGCAGTCTGGGATTTGAAGGATTGAGTGATTTTCTTCAAAATCTGCAGTAAGGATCCATTCCTTTTTCTGTTAGGACTTATTTGACAGTTGACAGCGACAGTTGTGAATGTTGCTGTCTATAACTGTAGCGGACACTAAAGGTTGAGTATGTCTCACAGTGAGTGCGGTCTGTGCAGTCTTCCCTCGGCTACAAACACAAGTTGACCAAAGTAGACCGTGCACAGAAAGGTTCAAGCTCAGCTATACGCTGCAGAGATGTTAGAGGCTACAGCCTGTGCTCAGATGATGCTTTATGCAACCGTATAGCAGCAGATTTCACAGAAGGATCATAGACCGCAGTGATTAAGCATATTTTATAAGTATACTTGAATATATATATTATTTATAAATACAAACTGCACTATACATTGAATACACTGCAATACCTCTAGCTTTTATATCTGTTTTGGACACGCAGTGAGGGTGAAAGGATACATCTCGGCAGGAAACCCAGAGATTGGCTTCCATTTCTTATTGTCTCAAGAAGCTTGTGTGCCTCCCTTCCTCAGCTCTGTTCAGGCTGTAAACTGGCACTAAGGAGGAAAGGTACCTTTCTGTGTGCTAATACAGAGGAAGGAGCGATGGGGATTTACCTGGCTTACAACGTAAGACTTCTCTGCTAAAAAAAAAAAGACTAATAAAAAAGCCACATTCCTGCTCGACTTTATGCCTTGCAATATTGAAATGCATTTCTAGACCACCTATTTTCTCAAGTCTCCAGCTGCCCTTCTGTGAAGGGAGCAGCAGTTCTAACTTGTTAACTTGCAAGTGGAAAGGTCACTTCTCTGTCTGTGATTAGAAGGCAGGTAAATGGGAAAGATGGATGGTTGATGTGCGACAGGAATGACCTAGTGGCACGTCTTAGCTGCTCGTGGGCAGGCAGTTGTATGTGCAGAGCTACTGACTGGATGGCCTGGGTTTAGGCACGTTGCTTCCGATTCTTGCAGCATGGCAAATTTGTAGTTGCACTGAAGTCCCTGGCTGTATGAACCTAAATTATTTTAAGATTTTACTTAAGAAAATGAGTTAAAATAATTTTAAGTCATTAGTATGAATAACTATGTAGCAAATATAATTTTTTATGATCTAAAAATTCTTATTTGACTACAGAAAATGCTAGCCTAAAGGACTAAATTTAAAGGATTGTAAACAAGTGAGATTGTCTTTCCAATACTTCATTCCAACTGGTATCTGGCAATTGTTTTGCTAACTGATACTCCAGTGGATAAATTATTTTGCAGAAGTCTATCATCAATCATATCGATATTCTCATTTCCAGAAAGAGCAAGGTTGGAAGAACCGTAGGCTTTGTATATTTGAATTGATTAGTTTGTATGGCTAGATGTTGTATGGAAACTTGCCTACTTGTGCTGTCAAATTCTCTGTTAATACCTAACCAATTTCAGACGACGTAACGTAGCACTAGGTGGCCAGAGTACAGGAAAAAGCAACCTTTTCAAATAAATTAAAGCTGAAACTAAAGCAGATTCTTCTCTCCCATTAATAGTTGAGCTTTAATGTCAGCCACGTTAGAAAGTAGTTGTGTGTCCTGTCTCCCCCTCTCTCCCCGCCAAAGTATCTTAGCTTCAGTTATAAAATGGTAGTGGCATATCTGCAATAATTTTTAATCTTGAAGCAACAGAAACCTCATCCATGAGACAATCTGTAGTGATTTCTGCCAAAAAATGGGATGGCTCTGGGGTAATCCAGGACAGCATCTGCCTAGCTGCTGCTGGGCTTTCTGGTGTGGTGTGTGCCAGCAGAGGCCACCCTCCTCCTCTGGAAGCAGAACCCCGTGGGAGGGTAATTCGTGGTGGGAAAAGCAGTCGGTTCATTCTGGTCTCCTGAGTGCACCTCGGAGGAGGACAGTCCCCACCGGGCCGGGCTTTCCTTTCCAGTGTATGGAGGGTGAAGAGCCGAGCGGCAGGAACGTGTTTCCTACAGTTTTTCATAGTCGCTGGCTGTCGTGTGACAAGGTGCGGTGCTCGGGTTACCCTGGTGCCTGATGTCCCAAGTTAGGCTTTTGAAGAACCTCACCCAGAAGTTCAAGAGTGGGTTTTTAAGAACTGGTTCTAAGAGAACAAACCCCTCCTCTCTCATTTGGTGTGCATGTGTGCTAAACCTCCCCCCAAAACTGTGAGTGAGTTTTAGGAATTGTCCTTGGGGTTTTGATTTGGAATAGAGTTGTTTTTTCTTCATGTGAAGCCATCCGTGCCCAGAGATGCCGTTTGCTCGTCTGTAGCAGCACTGTTGACTCTGCCTGGGGATGCTCTATCTTCCAGCAGCTCTGTGTTCCCAAGATCAGGATCACCCCGCGCAGTCCTGCGGCGGTCTCTTTGATGTACCCAGCAACAAATCCAGGGTCAAGTGGCCATGCAGCCAGGGATCCAGGGCGTTTGCGTGCCTGGTTTCAAAGGGTCTCTGCAAGTCCCAACACAGCTAGACTAATGATGAGGAAAGTTTGTCTGTTAATTGTCCAGGTTGTTTCCTATGTGAGTAATTTGGGGATATTTGATAGACCTTACACGGAGGTATGTGTGAGTGCTCTATTAGTTAAAACCTATCGGCTCAAGTCTGGATATGTATCTTGCACCTATGAATAGATTTTCTTAAGCAAAAGCACTAATGTTTTCTGGTGCTCTGCAGAGCAGAGGAACCTGCAGTAGAAAAAATTAGAGACTGTTTCTAGCACAATTGTGTTCCACTTGGACCTTTTTGAAGGAGAGACTGTATAACGATCTTTTAAAATGGAAGCCGTTGCTGATGTTTTCCTAATGTCCCATTCTTGTCTCTCCCCACTCTTGGGTTGTTTGGCTTTTTTGACCCTGTTTACAGGGCTTGTTCCTGTAAATCCTCGTGTTTCCACTGAGTTTGCTAGGGTACTCTGTATGGGAACTTTGCAGAATTGCACCCTTTGTATCTGTTGAATTATAAATGAAGCAAATTGAAAATAGCATTCTTGCTTTTAAGCATTTCTCACACGCTAATTTTTCCCTTTGGCTACTTCTCATGGTTGATTCTGCCACCAATTAAGAAATAAATGCAGGCAGTTACTATTGGATCACTTATACAAAGAGGGATGTAAAAGCTGATTATTTCAGGATACATATAACAATCCAGTTAGTATCCTATTGTTGGTTCATATTGCAATGACTAGAACAAAGTTATTATGAAGATATGTAAAGGAAAGACTTGTTTCTCGTCTCAAAGAACTCTCTATGTAAGGGGGGAGTGTGTGCGTTACTTGCCTGACTTCTCAATGTTGTTCTGTCGAGTGTTTGTCATCTTGAAGTCTTGCGAAGTGTTTCGCTCTGGATTCAACCTTTCCTCTTCTGGAATATGTTTGAATAAACTGGGTTTATTTGCACCTCAGCTTTTGATATGCGAGCTTTACAGCCCACGTAGATCAGGCAAAATATTTTTAGCGCTGCATCAATTGTGATTGAATGTTGAAGGAGTAAGGATTTGTTACTTGTTAGGTGAATAAGTATTTTGAGTCAGCAGGACAATGTACATTTTGAATTAATCTAAGCCAATTTACTATTCCCTAACTTATAATTTTCAAGCAAAACCAGAAAAGCTTCTTTTTAAGTAACACATGGAGAAAGCAGTTAAGTGTGTTTATGCAAGATTTTTGTGAGGCAAAACCACTACTTTCCCAGCTGGGATCCGCTTTTAAAAATATAAATTTATCGGAGAGACACAAAAAAGCATTTCTTGTTTGACAGCAGTAGCAAGCAGGGGGTCTCAGACCATTTGCTGGTGAACAAGATTACATATCATAAAGCTGTCATGAGTTGGCACTAATTTGACAGTTTGTTGGCTCAAGAGACTCCAGCGCTGTGAATGCAGGGGATAGAAATGTCTCTGTGATGCCGTGAGGTTCACGTGGAGGGCATTGATGAATGGCAGACAAATTGGATTCTTAAGTAAAGTTGTCTTGTGCTGGGGGTGGGAGAGCATGTTAAACCTGACAAATTTTGGTTGTGAAATGCGTAATGGAAGACAATGGGAGGCTGAAGATTCCTTAAAAGTTGAACTATTTGGATTTTTGTTATTCTGTATCTCTTTAGTGGGTCAATTTTAAATATTTCAACCTTGAATTAGTCTGCACGCTCCCATTTCACAGAACTGTTTCCCTTGGAGTCTTTTATACAAGTCAGAACTTATTAGATATAAGCTAATAATCTTTGGGCAATATGCAGGCTACTTTTTGTGTTTCAGAACAAATGGAGAGAGACGAGAGTGTTGCCTGGGAAAGGAAGTACTTGAATAGAGATTAAGGAGACTACTCTGGGGGAAAAAGTGAATGGGTAGACAGCAAGGGGGATGAATAGCGGGGACGGGGAAGAAGAAAGAAACGCTCATGGACAAACCTTTAAAAACCAAAACTTTTTTGGTTAGAACCACATTTTCAAGGAATATCTGTGGGATATTTCAAAAGCCACTTTACCATGTTTTCCTCCCCATTAGTGAAATTATTGCTAAAATACTGGCTAATGTTGCACTTTACCTCAGAGTGCCTTAATCACGTTACTCTTGGGCTTATTCTCAGGAGCAGAACACCAGGAAGATTCAGTGTAAATGTCTCAATTTTTTTCAGGTGCATACAGAACTGGAGTTTATTTTTGAAAACAACAAAAACCCCCAAACTAGCTCAAAAATATTCTATAGCTTCTGTGTAGCATAACTGAAGTTATGCAGATGATATTTTCACAGAGAATACTTTGAGTTCCACGCACTTGAAACTGGATGTAATCTAAGCTTGGCATGGCTGGAGACACATTTATTGAGCAATGGGGATATGTCACAGTTTGGTCATTTTTCTTTGCATGTATTGATTTTTTTTGTTAGTTGTTCAGTCAGACAAGCAAGAAACAAAACTATCTGTTTTTAAAGAGCTGATACTTGTATTTCTTTTTTTTTCTTACTGTGCTCTTTTGTACAGTCTGCTCTGCATTGTGGTCTGCTCTAAATTAGATATTGACTGGATGTGCTGGTTTAACAGCACAAACTTGCTCTGAGAAAAGACAAGCTCATTTCTACACTAAAACTCACTCTCACGTAGGTGAAGGCACCTGTATAAAGTGTAATAAAATACTTGTGCCTAAATAAATCCATATATTCCACGGACACCCAAAGCAAAGTTTGGCATGCAACATAATTCTCGGCAAAGATGTATGCTTAGGTATCTGAGTTGTTCTAGTGACCATGTCTTAAGAGAATATTTATGTTTATCTCTTAAAGAATTAGCTAGAATTATTGCTGAGATATTTCAAGGTCAATGATGGTGCTCACTTTCAAACACGGGCAGTGCGAGCAACTGGGTTTCTAGAGTAAATCCATAGGTTATTTCAAGAGAGGTTATGTAACTGAGGCAAATGGAAAAACTGCTGAGTGACTGGAGTGGTCTAACGCAGATTCGGGGAAAGCTCACCTCTGCTGAAGCTGCTGAATCTTGTCTCCTAGCAGCCTGAAATTGCATATAAAATCCAGACTGTGAGGCTTGTAATCCAGAAAAGACGGAGGAACTTTGCCGCTAAACCCGATTAAATACATTTTGCTGAAGCAAATTGCTGACTTCTATCTGTCCATATCTATACATTATAAAACAGAGACTACCTAGGCTAGTCTAAGGAAACCAAGCCTTGGGCGCAGTCGTTGGGACCTCTCTATTGTTAGTCTCTGGTAGGAAGATTGCTTTTAAAAGTGTTGGGGGGTTATATGTCTCTACCTAGGTGAAAGACTCAGCCTGACTCTTGGACCGGAAGGAAACCTTCAGCCCAGGCACGTGCGCGGGGGTTGCCTACGTTCAGCAGGGAAGTTGTACGCTGTTGTTATTGATTTCTCTATTGCTTTCAGTGTCTGATGTGCTGCAGTGAGGAAGACAAAAAGGGCAATTGTTTGTGCCTGTTCAGTGCCTAAGAAAATCTGCGTCTAAGGTGCATCGAGTTGCTACCAAGATTAAGAAATAATGGAAGTTAAAAATCAATATTTTTCTTAATTTAAATTCCCCCCCACTTCCTCTGAATCACTAAAGTGAGTGAAGGGGTTGCTCTTTCAC
>VZTV01060756.1:0-29629 GCA_013400875.1 Anhinga rufa
ATTATTCTTAATTATTATTTATTACTGTAGCACCAGGGAGCCCTTGTCACATCTATGTTAAGTTCCCTTGAACCTGGATCCACTCCAAGTTTTCTGAAGTCCTTGAGTTTGCAAAGCAGAACTGCTGATCTCATAGGAACAGGTCTTGGGGTTTAATACTCCCGGGACCTACAATTCTCAGTGGAAAAGTGCCATGTGTGCGTTGTCTGGGGGAGCAGGGGGAGCAGTCCTGGAAGGAGCTCAGCAAAGTAGAGCTGGAAAATAATAATGTTGTGAAAATGGTGAGCTAAAGTTAGACAGACTTCTGCTTAACGGTTCTTTGTGTGTGTGGCTACAGGCTCAAGTGCTTCTAATTACCCATCCCTAATGATCAGATCAAATTATCTCAGAGGGCTAATTCCAATGAATTTTGCTCTCATTTTCACAGATGTAAATCACAACTCCTCTCCTGTCAGCAGAGCTGGGCTGGATTTACACCCAGCGTAACAGAGGTTGGAAAGCATCTGCACTGAATTCCTGCCAGTTCTTTCTGAGCCTGCCTGCAGAGACTCCAGAACCGAGTGACATTGGCTTTCCTAGGCATCAAAGGGCCACTTGAAAGGCTAATTAATGTTATCTCTGTGCCAGATCAAGGAGGTAAAGGACTGTTTTCTTGTCCTGATGCAGCACCAACATGTGTGGTTTTACAGCCCCAGTCTGTTGGCTGCTGATTCGGCTTTCGTTCCCTGTTACCCTGCACACAAAAAGGTCTATTTTATTTATTGTATGTTTTTGCTTCCCAGGAAGATCTTCAGCAGTTAGCTGAGTCAGCAGGATCTCTAGTCAAACGGCGAGCCTCTTTCCCTGCAAGACATTGAAACCCTGTGATGTTTAGCCTGACGGGAGAGAACTCTTTGCTTTCAGTGTGCCACATCACTCTGTTTCACCTCCCATCTTTCCCTGCAAGCAGGAAGCAGCCCTCTTGAATATAATTTCTATTGAAAGCAAATGGTGTCTATGTCTGATTAGTTCTGGCTTGAGGCTGTATCAACAAGCTCACTGTTGGTCCTGCATTTGCAGCGTGGAATATTTTAGGGCACTTGAATCTGACAGATTCATGTTTATTACATTAAACCATTTTATCATTGACTCGCCAAAGTGTTATTCTCCCGCTGGAAAGAGGCAGTGAAGAAAAAAAGGCAGCAACACCACTGGCCCAAGTGTTGACAAAAAGGCCAAATCCTGCAGCCTCCATCTAGACAGAGCCGAAGAGGGCCTAATTCTGTTCCTGTTCAGGGCCTGATCCTGCCCCTGCTGTAGTAAATGCCAAAGCTGTGGTAGAAAAAGGGCCAGGCTGTTACGCTTGGCTGATGTTAATCAGTAGAGACCCCTCTGAAATCAGTGGAATTAGATTGAGACACAATGCTGGGTAAGTGAGAATCAAACCAGGCAGGTTCTGGTCTGCTCTGTGGGCCAGGGCCTCTGCTGAGCTCACCCCCAGCGTGTCCCTGTCCCCATAAAGTGCAGACCAGACCCCTTCTCCCCCTCTAGGAGCTGCAGCTGTTTCATAGTGCTAACATCAGCAAAACTTGTCTGTGTCAGCAAATAAGACTTGCAAGACAAAGAAGGGGGCTGTGAGGGGAAGTGCCTTTGCTTTTATTTTATTCTTTGCTAAGCCATTTCTGTAGCTGCAACTGTACAAACAAAATAAGTCACCTTTTCCCCCCAAAAGTCCAGGGCCTCCAGACAGGGCAGGATTCTGTTCACATTTCCTCTCTGGGGATGGGGTTTCCATTACACCAAGGCCCTTCTGCTTCACTCTGGCAGCCTACAAAGGTCTTGAAAGGATTGGAAAATGTCCCCTGCCAGCTTCCCTTGCTCAGGAGAGCTCCCTGGCTCACACAGGGCTAGCAGAAGGCCTTAGTCTGCCCCAGGAGCCTCTGCTCTGTGGGGAATCCCAAGGGGAAGAGCTGTGGTCTCTTTCAAAACAAAGGTATAAATTTCAAAACATCCTGTGGAAGGGAAAATACCAGCTCCATCCAGAAAAAGGTTTTGAAGCAATCAGGCTGTTCAATTTAAAACCAACCAGAGTCTGGCAGCCTCCTCCATTATTTTTCTTCCTTGTTTAACATCTAAAAGTCTCCGAGGAATTTCCTGGTACATTTGCTCTGCTTCACCACAGGTCTCCAACAGAGTGACTGTAACAGGCAGTGTGTGGCCTGACACTTGACTTTGTCATTCTTCTGCCCATCCTGTCATTCAGGTAGAATAATCAGAATAATACTTAATATTTCCCAGAAGTAAATTCTGTCTAGGACCCCTACAGGTGTTTTACCAATGTTATTGGCAGCTGCAGACCATGTCAGCAAGACAAGGGAGACCAAAGAATGGCAGGTGTTGAAGGTAATCAGAAGCGAGCTGAAAGTTAAGAATTTTAACCTGAACTACTTGTTCAGGCTTTCCTTGTCAACAAAGGAGAGAAATACAAACTCCCAGGTACAGATAGCCTGTGTCGTGGCGGGTGAATAGTGTTTTGGAGACCAGAGAGCAAGTGGATGCCTGGAGTTGATTAGGGAAAAAGGTTGATGCTACTCATCTAGAGCAATTTGGTATGTGGGATTCCTGGGAACTACATCTTTACCCTCATTTTATAGATGCAAGACAGCTACAGAAGTGACAGGCAGTAGGTTGGGGAGTGGCAGGGCTACGATGCACGTCAGGCTTCCCAAGTCCCAAGCCAGTTCCCTGTCCATTAAACAGCACAGACCTTCTTGCTGCCTGCAAATTGTCTTTCAATTCAAGGCTCTGTTCACAGTCCAAGTCGTTTGCAAATTTAAAGAACAGACAATAAAATAGATGAAAGCCAATCGGAAACTAAGCAAAGTCCATTAAGATCACACTCGGTAACCCTTCATTTAGCTAACCCGTTCTTTAAAGAAACTGGCTGAACATCTGAAGTGTGTTTGCTCTGTAGACAGATAACTCTGAAAGTAGAACCCGGTCTCTAAAGAGCTTTAAGCTTTCTTAAAAGGAAGCAAACGACTCTGTGTCGTGCCACATAAGGCATTAATCTTTAAATGTTACGCAGATGACTGAGGAAAGAGGCCATTTGTTACAGGAGGGGAAAAAAAGAGAGAGATTTTTTTTTTTTGGCTGTGCTGCCAGGAGAGCCAATTCCCATCTGTGGGTTTGATGCATTGTTTCATAAGTAACAGTGTTGGTTTTGCACAGGAGCAGCTCTCAGAAACCATAACGTTTAATGCAGAATGAAATGTGTTCTAAGAGAGAGGTTTTCTTTGCTATTTTTGCAGTCAGTGGAGCAGGATGTGTCTCAGAAAGGTGCTCTCTCTAATGCTCTCTAATTCTGCAGCAAAGGCGTCATCTGGTTTGTGGTCCTTGTATCGAATGTGGCTCTGTGCACCATAGAGCATTTCTGAGATATTCTTGTCTTCAAAAACTGTTGCCATTGCAGAAAGTGAGCTAGAAAACACATACATTTTGTTGTCCTGGGCAAGAGACATTATTTTTGTTCTTTCTTCTTTGATACATCTTCCTTTGAAAACAAAAGTAATTTGGGCTGATGGAACATGCTGTTTGTGTGCAGAAAAGAGCGCATGGCACTGAAAGTGCTGGAAACTGCAGCTGTTGTTAGGATCCTGTATTTATGCTGATGTAGTGCAACAAGTTCTGGATGTAGAGCAGTTTCCCGAAGGTGGTTCCCAAGACAGGCAGTGATGCCATGAAACTTGGTCACCATCTTCCACTAAACGGTCGTGTGACTCCCAGGGTGCGGAGTTCTATGTTTTGGTGCTCGATGCTCTGACTTCTTGACCACAGTAGGAGATATCGGAGATTGCTCTCATTGGAAGGAGAACTGGTGCCAAAACCAAGAATCCCTGAGGCAATCTTCTTTACATGGATGCAGAAAGGTCTGGGTTTTAATGCAGGGGAGAAATCCCACAGCCTAAAACAACCGCTCCAGACCTTTTGTACATAAACACAACCGAGAAGCTTGTTCTGTTTCTGCCTCCCCACAAGACTCACATGGCCGTTTGACTTTCCCTCTCTGCCCTTTTTCTCACTCCCTCCCCAAATTAAACCAGGAATCCCCCTCCTCCCTTCCCCTTCTCAAAGCATTCACACTTAGGGCAGCTTTGCATTTCCTTTCTGTTTTCAGCGATGCATGTGCTTAACTGCAGCTGTTTTATCAAGGAGTAGCAGTTAAAAACATACCCATTTCAGTGTGGCTTATCCCAACCTATAGTAAGAGTCTGACCTTCCCCTTGGAGATGGCTCTGCTCTGCATGCAAGAAATGTTACCAGAACACTGCTTTACCCTCTGGCACGCTTACCTCTCTGTGGGCATTATCAAAGCACTAGCTATCATTGCTATACCGCTCTAGCACAGCTCCTCCTAATGATAATATTTTTCTCATCTTAAAACAACTTGAACGACCATGACTAAGTACCCAGCAGGTCAGTTGGGAATAATCAGGTTTCTGCCTGCATCTTTCAAACAGAGCAAGGCCTGTAAGGCATCTTCGGGTCTCTGCGTCACACACCCAGGCTTTGGGGGAATTGCCATTAATGGCTGGGAACGTGTCTTGGCTTTTCTCTTAATCTCTTATCACAAGATTAGCTAATGTCTGCGAAGCCCAGGAGGATTGGGTAATGATAAGGGATCATCAGGCGAGATGGAAAGATAAGCATTGTTCTCTAAGAAACCAGCCGGGTTGCTTCCAAGGAGATAATTATCTCCTGCTCTCTGCAAGCACTCTGCTCACGCAGGCCCCCATCCCAGAGGCCCTTCGAGCTGCCGCTGATGTCCTCCCGCTTGCGATGGGGCGCAGCAAGGCAGCAGCGGGGGGTGAGGGGGGGGGTTAGTGCCCTGTTCTCAGCAATCCTGCGGAGAGCTGCAGAGTCTGACACTGTGTGAGAGCGTGGTGCAGTTGCTCAGCCTGGGCCACTCAGGGCTTTGCACAGCCCCTGGCTCCAGGACCCCAAGTGCCTTGTGGGGTTGGAGACCCTCCTTGTGTGGAGGATAGTTGGCATTGTCAGCCCCACTGGTAAAAGGGAGGATGGAAGGGCCACCTCTCTTTTTCCCTGCTCCACAAAGTGCTGGAAGAGCAGAGCAAACATCCTGCTGGATGTCTGTGTCTCAGAACATGGAGTAGTTGGGCAGTCACAGGCGATGGAGCAGTTTGAGACATTACTTTCCATCAGCTGCTCATAACCTCTCTCAGCTGAGACATAGTTGCCCACAGTGCATGCACGTTCCCAGATGCTCCAGGGGAAAATGAGACTGATTCTTCTAATCTGCCTCTCCCCATGACTGTGCCTCAGGGCTCCCTGGGGCAATTATTTCTTCAGAGCTGATGTTTTGGTGAACAACATCCCTGCAAAGCAAGTGTCAGGTCTCAAGCAGAGCAGGAAGGGCAGGGGCAGGCATCCTAAAACTGCTGGTGCTGGTGACTTTTAATTGGAAATGGATTTGTTTCCTCCATGTTTTGGTGGCTGCGGCACAAGCCCCAAAGGAGGTGTTGGAGAGGCGCTGGCTCCCAAACCACACCATCTTCAGGGGACCTGGGCCATCCCCTCTTTCAGAGCGGACTGAGGACTCCAGCACATGGGGAGATGGAGGCTGGTCCTGCTACCCACTCTGCAGCCCCTGGTTCTCCTTCCTCCTGCGCTCCTTGCTGTTACAAACATGGTTAGCTTGGATTTACGCCTCTAGAGGCTCTGTCTGTGCTACTGAGTATCCATTTCATTATCTGCTTGTAATTGTTTTGTCTTCCCTGATCTTTTGTTCACCTGTGATGAGTGTACAATCTGTTTTTCTCTCCTCTGACATGAGTTACACGCCTTTTGAACCCTGACTGATTAAACTCTCTTCCTTCTTCAAGTAAATTGGTTCCCATAGAGCTGTCCACTAGTGTGACTCCATTCACTGTCTGAATTACATCTTCCCAGCTGACAGATGGATTGCTTGAGGGTTTTGTGGTCATTGTGCTAGCCTTAGAAGTTTGTGGATGATTATATTCCCAACCTGGTCAGCTTGCTTTTGTTGTTGTCTGGGACTTTTCTTTTTCTACTCTAAATATTAGTGACTGATGTCCAGCCTTCAGCCTGACTGTTCTTATCCTACTGGAGCCCACAGCTGTGAGGGAATATTACTGTTATCTATGAGTTGATTCACACTTTTGGGGCCCCTTCCTGGCTCGTATTACTTAGTGTGAGGACCTGCCCTCAACCATCACTGTATTTCAGTGAGAAATGGATGCCTGAATAGGAGTTGAAACCTGCTAGGCCCTGCACCATTGGATCTGATAGTTTTTATTTTGTATATAAATGTACATATATCAGTGCAAAACAAGTGAATTTGAAGGATGAAGCTTGAGAGGCTCTGCTAAAAGGAGGAAGAGGACTACAGACGAGGTGAGGGCAATGCCACGCTCTATCCCAGAGTCATACCTGTGTCCCATGCAGCCTGGCATTCCCTGTCTGGTACCCTCTGCAGTGGCTGGGATGACAGTTCATATGTGCACAGCTCAACGGGGATGGATTAAACCCTGCTTCTTTGTTTTCAGAGGCTTCTGCAGCCCTTGCCTGGCTAGGGAAAATGTTTGGAAAGTTGGCCAGTAACTATATTAATTGGCTAGTACGTATGGTATTTATTTTAATGTCAATTTAATGAGAAATCAAAATAATAATTCTTAGTGTGCAACTGAATAATGAAGCAGTAGTAGACTTAGTGACACATTTTTAGCAGAAAGAAATACTTTTTTATTACTTAAAACAAGCTTAAATTAACAACTGCAGATAATGATCCCTCAGAGCTATAGATAAGGGGTTAAGGATCATTGCTCTCAGTGATGACAGGCTACTTACTAAATTTGGTGAGTTATGTTTTGAGTTTAAGGTTTATAGCTCAGATATATTGTCTCCAAGCGAGTGAAACTTGGTTGACTGGCAAGCCAAATGACTCACAAATTGACCTGAAGAATAGCATCCCCCTCCCAGTCTCCATTGGGTAAATGATGTTTGGAAACCACCACTTATGTGACAAATTATAAGATTCATCTTATGTGAAGGAGAAATGGAAAAGATGAGTGTAATCTGGAGACAAAGGATCTTGTGTCCCACGATTTTGGCAGAGGAGCTGAGCGTTGATGTCAGTTAAAAGGCTGCTGTTGCTCGTTGCGGTTTTGGGAAGCGATGAGGCTGACACCTATTTTGGAAAGACAGGTCTGGAGCGTGTGGCATCATGCAACAAAGTCCGTGATGACAGGAGCAGACTTAGGGTGTCCCTGCTTCTTACTGATCCATCTCATCCCCAAGGGCACACATTGTGTGCTGCGCTGACGTGGCTGTGTGTAAAGTGGATTGTGGAACTGATCTGGCTGAACACCATCCCAGAAAAAAAAAAGTTCACTTTTCTTTTAAGCTGATCCACTTTCCCAGTCTGTTTCTCAGCCTCTCCACATACCTGGTTGTGTCAGCACAGCGGAGGGGCCATGCAGGATAGCACGAGGACAGGAACAAAGAGGACAGCGGTGACGCAATCAGCTGAAATCACCACTGAAGGTTTCATCGAGCAAAACTACAGCCCAATTCTCTTATTGCCTTGAGCTTGGCTGAATATGCATTAGACCAGAGTGATGCTACCCACTGCTTTTCAGTGGGTTTGGTGTTAATGGATTAGACGTGTACTTAGAAGTTGGGTTTGGGTGGAGTTCTGCTTCACTAGCAGCTTTGCAAGGCAAGATGAGAGTCAGTTTGTGATGAAAAGCTAAAAATATCAAACAACTCTGGCAAACTGACGGTGGCTCGTTATTGCAAACACTGCCAGGCCCTTCGTGGAGACATTTATCCCAGCACTGAGTGCCTGCGGCCAGCCCAGTCCAGGTGCCAGAGTCCAGCTGCAGGGCACCAGAAAATCAGTCACATTTTCATCCAGATGTCACTGAGGGGAAAATTCTTTCATGTTTCTGTCATGTTTAATGGTGTCTGCGCTTAAAATAAACCTACTAAAGGCTCAGCTTCACCTTGGATTGCAGCTCCTCTGTAATCATTTATGCTGGTAAAAGTGGTATAATTCACATTTCATTTATGCCCACGACACAGCAGCAGCAGCAGGGGAACGTGGCCTCTTTTCTCGCTGGAACCTTTAAGGTTTCCAGCTCCAAGTGTAATTGGACGCTATTACAGTGTTTTATGAGTCTTGTTTGCCTCTACTAAGAAGAACAAAAAGTAGTTCTTAACTCAAGCTAAAATAGCAGTGAAAACAAAGCTATTTGCATTGTAGCTTACATTTGTAGGGGTAATTAAAGCAGCCTGGTTTGCTGCGTGCGTGGGGTTGAAGTACCCCGACTAGATCATGTGTGCACCCTGGCAGCACAGCCACAGGAACGGGCTGGGGGCCAGCTGGGAGACCCAGCCTGGGAGTTCTGATGGGTCACTACTTTCACCCATGCCTATAGGCTGCATGTTACAGGTTGCTTTGCTTGAATGTATTTGTGAGAGTGAACCCTTATCCCTGCTAATATTTATTGGGGCTGTCTCACTGTAAACAGATCCCTGTTGAAGCTGTTAGATATAAACCAACTCAGGTAAATCCAGTGCAGAAAAGGATATACTAGAGAAATATAGACTAAAGCCTGTCAGATTTATTTTTATTTATGTCAATTCCTACAAACATAAAGCAGCTCTGCTAGACTTTGAAGGAGCCGGAGAGATTCATGCTGTATTCTCCTATACCCTCAGGAGCTGCATGCAAAGCTACACGGTGGGTTTTGACAGCAAGGATTGAGCCCACAGCCTCAGGTTAAAGCTAAATTATTTGAGCAAGAGAAACAATCCGCAGGCTGTGGAAAACAGCTTAAAGCCACCCATATCTGAAATAAATAAAGCTTGAATCAGAGTTTACTGAAGCCAGTGGCATGCTGGGCTTCACTGGCTTTGGCTGCCAGGAGGTGACCAATTCCCACCTCTGAGCTCTGCAGCTATCCAGGGAAAAGGGGCTGCTCCAGATGCAAGTGCGTAAGAGTCATCTGCGGTTGCATGCCTAAAGCAGAGCTCTCACTCCATTACATCTCAGGGAAACAAACTGTCCTCATCCTCCTTCCTTCCCCCGCTTCAGAGTGTGGAACAGGAGATGGATGTTGCAACAACACATATTTCCAGTCGTCATTTTGTGTGTGCAAATAATTCCATTTCAATGAAAGACTATTAGAGTTGTTCCCCGTCGATCAATCTGATGGTAGTGATTTATTGGCGAGATATGGAACTATTTCTGTCTTATTAACTCGAAGCAAAACAACCAGGAGTGGTTGTTTTTCAGTCAGGTCCAAGTGCATACGTAGCTGAGTGGACTGTGGCATCTCCTGGCAGTCCAGGATACTCTTCTGTCCCCATGGGATCCACCTGTAGCTCATGCTGCTTTCGTTGTTTTTTTTTCAGGCCTAGGATTGAAAACATTTCACATGTTGGGGTAAGAATAAAGACTCTCTTTCTTAGCAAACATAATCCTGCGTTACCTACAGCACCTCTGACTCAAAATCTCCCCTTAGTTTCTGCTTCCTTCTCCATATCTCCAGAATGATCCAGGAGAGGACCAGTGGATCCTGGCTTCTCTGCAGCTACCTGGTGACAGCTGAGCCATAGGCTCTGGCTGTCCCGGGGCCCTCAGAGCTGGGGGAGCCCAGAAGCAGGGGGTCCAGAAGCCCCTGTAGCCTCGAGGAGGGCTGCAGAAGAGCTGGGGGGCTGCTGGGCGAGCAGGCACAGCACCAGGGTAAGTGCCGGGAGCAGAAGCAGAACGTCTCTGTTCACTGGCTGGCACCCACGTTGCCTCTCCCTCAAATCCTATGGCTAATGCTTTCTTAATTTGCTCATCTGTAAAGTACTTAACATCCATCCACTGAATTATGGTTTAATTGTGCAAGCTTCCCTGATAATGCTGTTCGCTGACATGAGGCTTAGTATAAAATGTTGATTTCTTGGTTGCCTGTAATTGTGGTAATGATGCTCCGTAGTCATAGGACACTGGCTGTGCTTTTGCGCAGGAGGATTATAGTAGGTAGAACTTCACCACTTCATAGACCTGAGTTAACACAAACAGGTAGTGTTCCTGCCATTGCCAGAGGTGGGGAAATTGAGGCAGGGGACAGCTAAAGTTAATGTTAAGTACTGTGGTCACTGATTATTTGGGAAGAAGACTTGAGTCTCTGGACCTGCAGAGGCTCAGAGCAGCCCCACACTGAAATTGTGTGTTCTGCCTCCCACCCTGTGCCAGCAGGATTATAAATCCTGAGGCTGAGGGGAGGCATCACTGTGGGGACATGTGGGGAAAGTGCCATCGAGAATGTTTTGGGGTAAAGATCTGTAGCAAACACTCTGGTTCAGAGCATTTTTCTGTACCTCCTTCAGGTCAGGCATCTGCAGACAGCTCAGGTAACCTGTGTCTGTGTCTCTGGGACTGAACTGGTGTTGTCATGTCTGACACTAATGGAGAGGACGTGTTTCTCCATTAGAAGTTTACCGATAGTGAAGTGATTTCTGCTTTGCTGGTAGTTCCAGTGAGGTCTTCGGAGGCTAAAGTCTGTCAGGTCTGGATCAAGGTCAGGAAACCTGCTTTTGATTCTAAAGATTTTAATTAACTTTGTACCACATAGAACCTGGGCATGCTTGAAAAGAAATATAGATAAATTTTACATTTAAATATTTGAATAGTGTCTATATCTTATGGCGGCTGTAAAAAAGCCCTGTTCAAGCAGGCTGCAGGAAGAGAGGAGATTTGCATAGCAGAATAATTGGTTTTGCAAATAAATCTGGTTCTTGAAATTTGTAGATTAGCAATAATATGTCTCCAGATGAGAAGGAAAGGTCATGGATGAATAAAGCAACAATTAAACTTTCAGGAGATTATTAAACTAAACACAAACCTGGCTAAATGCATATGAGAGAATGTCAATAAAGGACAGGAGTGGCCTGTTAGGACTTGTGAGCCTCCAGGATATTAATGTTACTTGGAGATCTTTCCTTCCAATGCAGCTGCTCTTCTTGAAGTAACAGCCTTTGCAGATTCCTCCCTAATCTGGACAATCCATTAAATAACCCAGTTAATTTAAGCCATTTAAATCCAATAAGCCTGGTATGTAATGCTATAAAACTCTAAACAAAATCCTTGGAGTATTACCACGTTAACTGTTGCACTGCAGGCTCCATCCACGTCTGATGCCGGACAAGGAGGTCTCAGCACAGCCCACACTGAGGAGAGGGAATACTGAGGCTGTAGAAACATGGGTTTTGTTCTGAATCTGAAGGAAAAGAAAAAAAAAAAGTAGTATTTTTCAAATGGGCCATGAAATAGATCTTCTATGACAGTGAGAATGAAGTATTGAAAAGTGGTTTCCAGAGCACTCAGCTTTTGTCTGGGGCTTTCAGAAAGATCCTGAAATTAAATGTTCCTGAAATCAAAAACTTCTCCTTTCATGGTACTTCTTGATTTTTGAAAAGTGCTTTTGAAAAAGAAAAATAAAAATATTTCTTTGGAAAAACAATTTAAAAGTCCCGAGCATTTTTTGAGGAAAACATCCTGTTTCACCCTTTTCTCCTGCTCCTCTGCTAAGAGGAGGTGCTGGGCTGACCATGCTCCAGGCACCAGTTATAGCTTGTGAATCCACATCTGAGTTTCTTACACAGCTGGTTCTGGAGGAAAGCAGCTGCCTGTGGTGATGGGGGGACAACCATGCCCACCTTCTCCTGCCTTAGAGGCTTAAAGAGATCAAAGTTCCTGATGCTCAGCAACGCTCCTGCTGCGTGGCCAGGAGGAATCGCGTGTGTTCTCAAGCCCGGTGCATTAAAGATGAAGCCTTCAGCAGGAAGCTGGCTTGTCCTACCTGCCATCACTTAGCAGAGGACCACAGGGCAGCAACCACCTTTGGGTGGTTGGAGGAACCATGCGGCTAGTGGTGTGAGCATGTGCCCATCTACAAGGGAGAGAGGTCAGTGCCTCAGGTGGGAGTGGGAGCAGAGGAAAGGAGAGCTTTCAATTCCTAATTCTTCCCTCTTTCCTGAATCTCAGGAGGGGGACAGGAGTTAAGACATAAGGTGGAAATAAAGAGCCCAGGAGGATTTCAGTAGACTGAGGCCCAACCCTAACCCAGCCTTCCCTAGCCTGGTGCCGCTGGCATTGGTGAACCTGCCTCTTCCAAGCATATTTTGCCTCTAAATGTCAGGTCTTGAATGACCCCAAACTGTGAAATGGCTGCCTGTTGCCTGGTTTCCAAGCAGCTTATCACCCTCACTTCTCTTGCATAGACACAGAGCGCTGTAGCTGGCTAAAAAAAGCAGCACACACAGGGAGCCCTTCGTCCAGAAATGGAGCCCAGACATGAAACAACCCTGCCAAAACAAAACACACCACCACATATCTAATTTTCCCTTTGGGGATCATAGAGGAGTTGCGTATGACAGACATGAGTCATGCCGTTTTGTGCAGGTCTAGAAGATGCTTGGATATTACCTTGAGGAGGGCAGGGGAAGGAATTAGATGGAGCAATAACTCTCTGTGATGCAGTATTCCTCTTCGCTAGCTCTGAGGGCATTTTACAAAGGAAGACAGTGTCAGTATCCTTGTTTTAAAAGGGGCACTGAGAGGAGGCATAAATTCTCCAAGGCTACACAGCTTCCATTGTCAGAGCAAGGGTGAGAGCCTGGGCCACCCAGCCCTGCGTGAATCCAGGGGCCACGCTGCCCCAGTCTCACTCTTGACATTGGCATTATTGCCTGAGCAAAGGACTGCAAAACCCCACAGGCTCAGCCTGTGAAAAACATGATTTCTTCTCTTTAATTACACACTCTGCAAATCAGTGGGGAATACCTCCCCCTGCTCCTCAGGACAGGAGCATGGCCACGTACAGGCTTGTTTGGGGCATTTCGTTCCTTGAAATGATTCATTTGTATGTAAAATCATATTAGCCTTTATTGGCTCTCTCCACAGACCCTCCCAGCACGACAGATCTAAACCTTGAAGTGCCATTAATCTTTGGTGTGCTCTGCCCACTCTTTCACATGGTACTTTGTGGCTGGTGACCTTCAACAGAGGATTTTTGTTGTACTCTTTCCCCAGGAGCCCTGGCAACACCTGCAGCAGCTGGTGCTAATCTTCCTGCAGTGGGAAGGAAGAGAGAGGGGGGTCAAGGCTCCTTCACGTGTACTGACAGCTGAACACTGAGCTGCTTTTCCCCTTGCAGGAGATAATTGCTGAGAAAAGGCTAAGTCCTGGCATAGAGCGGAGGGTCAGGCAAATTCCTGCTGAAGTTGTTGTCTGAGCTGATGGTGAGCAAGTCCAGGCAGCCTGCGATGGTTGTGTTTGTACAGTGCCTGGCACGGGGTGGGGGTGCTGCCTCAGCCCAAAGATTGGAGGCACCACAGGGTGATGAGAAGACGATGATGAGGTGAGTCTGAGGCCTGGATTTAGGAGACAGCAGCTGGAACTCAGTCCTAATTCTACTGCAGGCTTATGACCTAAGGCTCATGTATTGGTACAAGTCAAGCTAAATTCAGATACCTCAATAAATGGGCACATTCGTGTTAGGTGTCACTGGATCTTTGAAAGAGACTCTGGCACATGCCGTAGTTCTAAGGTTAAAGATACCTTTTTGAGACCAGTGGGGCTGTAATCAACTCACCTGATGAGCAGTTTACCCTGGCAGCTCTGATGGAGCTGAAGGCAGCTCTGGAGACAGCAGGGTGCTGGGGGGAGGCACCTCAGGAGGGAAATCCAAAATAGAGCTTGAAGTGTCTTGTCCACACGTGGCCCAGGGAAAGCCTACTTGCAAGGCACTCTCTGGCTCAGCCCCTTCTGGGGCGGCATCTCACTGTGTAGTAAAGGTTTTCTCTTCATTGCAATGTCTGCCAACCCTGATCAAATATGTATTTTTGCCATATCTCTTGGGGTTTACCCTTTTTGAGACCTCTGCCTCTGTCAGATTAGACTTGGATTGGCCAGTGAGTTCAAAATTACAGAGGGTTAAGGAAAAAGGGAAAGGATATAGATGCACACACACTGATCACCTAAGCCTGGTTTGATAGGGGACCAAGCTAAAAATAAATCTATTTGGCAATTCATTGGCTGTATTGAGAACAGGTGATGAGTTGGAAGCTTGCTGTTTAGGAAGGAGGGAAGTTGTATTGTTGCTGCTCATGTCAAACCACATCACATCCCCTCCACCTTATGCTGACAGGAGAGCAACACAGGACACTCCAGGCCCGTGTTGTCTGCCAGACATATCCTGCCTCCCAATTCCTGTCCTCATCGATCGTGTCTTTGTGGGCCTGACTCAGGTTTACTGCGTCACATGGAACCTTTGCAGATGCCAGAGCCCTGGCACTGCTTGCAGAGAGGAGCATGCTGTCTGCCTGAATTAAATTCAAGCCCTTGCAGCTCTCAGTTTTACTCAGGCAGGATTGATCTTTTGTAGGGGGGTACCGTGGGAAGCAGAAATAGATGCTTGAGTCTCTTATCATTTGCACCCAAGGAAAGCACAAGTCACACTCAGAAATCGATGGTGCTGTACCAGACTTACATTTCCATTGCCAAGAACAGTAGCTGGCCTCCCTATTAAAGATACTTATGAAGGAGACGCTGCAGTCTTTCAGACAAAGAGGTGAGGTTGCAGGGAATTATTCTGTGCAAGGGGGGAAATGTTCTTCTAATAATTCACTTCCTGAGCTCTTACAGTGGGATGCAGAGACAGAAATCTCCATCCTGCCTGAAGAGCTCCTGGAGGAGCAGTCTTGTGAATCACAACTGTTCTTTATTTGTTTTCCTCCTTTCTTAAACTACAATGCATCTGGAGCCCTTCATCTTTACTATCACTTGCCACTGTCTGTCAGGCTTCAGAAACTGAAGAGAAAAAGGGATTTTTATTTTTTTTTCTGCTTAGTCCTTGGGTGAGAGCTATCAAAAAGTAAACGAGGCGGAGTTGGTGACACAGAAGGAGTCAGCACTTGCTTGGTGAGTGTGTTGAAGCAGTGGCCAGGTGTGAAGCAGGGGATTTGGTGGTGAACTGCATTCCTAGTCCCCAAAGCTGATCTGGGGTCATTCAGAAGGGACCCACACACAGCCCCAAAAATCAGAGGCTGCTTTTAGAAATGTTCGTGTGTGAATCATGGCCTGTTACTCTATGTTACTTTTGCATCAGCTGGGAAACCATAAGGAGGTTTTCATAACCATCATTAGAAATTTGCTTCAGGAAAAATATATTGGGAGTCACTGTGGCTTGTTAGATAGCCAGACTGTGAGACAGCTGGGCTGAGGGCAGCACGGAAATTGCTCTTCTGGCTAAGGACTACAGCTGAGGGAGAAATTTTTCATTTGTTTCATGGCTTTAACTGGAGGAAACTGGAAAGTGATGTCTTTGGGGGGAGGCCACCTGAAACAAAGTTTTTTCCATTATCCCTTGCCAAAGAAAGAAGTAGAAGTAATTGGCCTCAGAGAGTTGTATTTGTTCCACACCAAAGCAAAACTTTCTGTTGCTTTCTTGGATGCATTTACTCTGTTGTTGCAGTTCTAAACAAAATGTCTTTTTTCCAAAGTGAAGCATTGAGAAGATTTTGTTCTGGCTTCTTCAAAAGAGGAATTTTCCCATACCGCCATTTTGACCCAAGTGCATGAGCAGTTTTTGCTGACCTGCCACCCAAACTGTGTTTTTTTACAATAAGTAGGAAAAAAACCCATGCAGTCTCTAAGGGATAAAAGGTTTGGCCAAGACTGAGCAATTGTTCTGTCGTAACACAAGGTGGGAGATGCTGTCAGAGATCCTCCTATTCTTTCTTTGGCTTAGGTCTTCCCTTTCGTTGTATTTTGCTTTCTGTTTGTACCTGGCTATGAAAGCAGTGCCAGATCAATGTCAGGGCATTTCTCATAGAGGCTAGTAAGGAGTAAATTAACTATGTCCCCCATCCCTCTCCCTGCCCTGTGTGTGACATTCCCTGGTACCCCCTGGAGCTCCTGAAAAATGGGGGAGGTCAGTTAGCCTTGTCTGAGGCTGGAGAGCATGTGCTGCAATTGGGGAGATGTTTTTTGGGCTGGTTTTGGTGAATTTTGTTACCACTGGGGCAGTCTTTCCTTGCCATCACCAGTGCTCATCACTGGGCTCCTCCTTAGCTTTCTATTTCTTTCTTTCTTTTGCAAAACCACAGCAGAAGCCCACTGTTGTGACCCCAAGTGCTTCGCCTGGATGTTGATGATAGCAGGTGCGACAGCGGAAGGGCTGGAGCGCACATTGCTTCTGCTTGAGCTAGCAGGGTGGTAGCAGGTGACGATCCTTTGAAGAGCATAACAGCCTTCCAGGGAAATGGGCATCAGGGCTCCGGATTACTGCCGTTGGTGTTTAGGTGCTTCATTCTCCATTGCACATTAGCAGGGACTGGTAACTGGTAAGCCCAGGCTGACTGTATCACCAAGGAGAGCTTGAAGTCAAGGATCATCATCTAATTAGTCCATGCAATGCTTAGCAAGGTTATTTTTATCTCAAGCCCTTCAGAACATACATAATCGTTCCACCTTAATTCTTTCAAAACTTGGTCTCTATGGAAACCCTAATATAAATGACTGCTCATTTCATTTCTGTACATCTGAGCCGTGTTGCAGACTCCCTCTGTGTGCGCGCGTGTGGCCGTACATACACATGTGTATATACACACGCACAGAGCGACGCCAGGCTGATCTGTATTCTTTACTGCTGGTCGTCTTCTCCACCGTTCAGATAAAAAGCACTTGGGTTTTATTTCTTCTGAGCACTGCATATTTAGATCTGCAAACCTCTAAGGAGTCTTGTCTCCAAACTGGAAGGAGGTAGGAGGGAAGGCAGAAATCTTTGTGGTGCTTGAGCTGATGTTCAGACTGCTCCTGTAGAATTTGGGGCAGATGCCTGTAGGATGCTGCTTGTGGCTCTCAGAGCCACGTGACTGGAGTTTAGGGTGTGGAGAAGCCACTTTTCTAATAACCCTCTTGTATTCAAGAGCAGTTGTTACTGTTTTCTCCAGATTTCTCTTGTGAACACAAGAGGGCCACGTTTGGTGGAAAAAAAAGCTGACAGCAGCTTACAAAGGGAAAGGAGGCTGAGTGGAAGAAGCAAGCTGGGCGCACGCAGCTCTGCAACGAGTTTAATTGCGTGTGGCTCTGAGATTGTCAGGCTGGGGGGAGGATGCAGTGCCTGACTGATGATTAGCTGCATCTCTGTTACAACAGCATCAGTCCCTGCTTCTCTTCTGCTGTTTTGCCCCTCTGTTACTCCTATCACTGTGGTAGACTAACACCTCTCAGGTTTAACATAGAATCATAGAATGCTTTGGGTTGGAAGGGACCTTTAGAGGACTCTAGTCCAACCCCCTGCAGTGAGCAGGGACATCCCCAACTAGAGCAGGTTGCTCAGAGCCCCGTCCAGCCTGACCTTGAATGTCTCCAGGGATGGGGCATCGACCACCTCTCTGGGCAACCTGGGCCAGGGTCTCACCACCCTCGTAAAAAATTTCTTCCTCATATCCAGTCTAAACCTACCCTCCTTTAGTTTAAAGCCATTACCCCTTGTCCTGTCACAACAGGCCTTGCTAAAGAGGTTGCCCCCATCTTTCCTACAGTCCCTCTTTAAGTACTGGAAGGCCACAATAAGGCCTCCCTGCGGCCTTCTCTTCTCCAGGCTGAACAACCCCAGCTCTCTCAGCCTGTCCTTGTAGGAGAGGTGCTCCAGCCCTCGGATCATTTTTGTGCCCTCCTCTGGGCCCGCTCCAACAGTTCCTAGCACTAAGGGCTGTAATTTCCTTTCTCTGCAGTGGGAAGCTGAAGCACAGGCAGCTTGAAGTTTTGATCCACTAAAGGACATGGTGCTTCAAAATTAGCCTTAGCACATAATTTTTAAGCAGCTGACTTGCGGATAGTAATCTGCAATAGGACTGAAGTGCCTCAGCTCTCATGATCATGCTGTGGCAGGATCTTCCTCTCTGTTCCAAGAAAATCTCTGCTTCTTGTAGGTACCTGTCTGGTCTCTGGGACAGCTGTGGCATATTAGGGTTATGGCTAACACGTAGGAGGGGCATTCAGCAGGCTGGGTAGGTGGCAGATGGGCTCTGTAAGCAGGGCCAGCTGCAGCCACCCTGCAGGCAGGCAGCTGTGCAGCCACTTCTGCTCCATGTAACCAGGACCATCACTAATGCACTGGGAGAGCACCAGCCCCAGGTGGCCCAGCCACCTTCTCACCTCTTCTGTTAAATTCTGCCTGCTGCTAGCAGGAAGGGAGGTTACTGGATATAGGGAGTGACTGCTGTGAACTATTGGGTTTGTTAATCTGATTTCCCATGCCTCTAGAGCACTCTCTGCTTCCTGTACATGCTAATATGAAGGGATATCACAGGGGGTAGCAGAGCTTCACCCTACACTCATTTGTCAACACTCATGTTAACATAAGACGTGTCGCTTAATGCACCGGGTGGTGCTGCTGAGAAGGCGGTGGGGCTGAGAGTTGGAGAAAACCAACTGAGAATAAAACAGACCTGAATGCCTTTGAGCAGCAGCAGGGGTTATTGTTCTCCAAGGATGGCTGTCTTTTTTTCTAAGAACCCCTCTTCTAAACACTTAGCTAATTCCCTGCTTCTCCCCTGTTCTTCCATCCCTCCAGGCCAGCTGAATGGCTGTGGGGCATCAAGGGAGAGGCTGGCTGGCTCAGGAACCTCATTGTTGCAGTCTCCTCTTTGGAAAGGATTCAGAGCTGCTCCAGCAATTTTAGCTGTGCCCTCAATTCAGCATCCCATTTGCTGTCGAGTCCATAAGGACCCGGCTACCACCGCCCCCAGAAGGATGACAGTGAGGAGTCTGGCCCACTCCTGCAGCAAGAGGAGGAGGCTTGTTCGCACGCTCAGTATAAAAGGCAATTTCATTAGTTTGCAGCCCTGGCTGGGAACCAGAGCTGGCACCAGAGATTGTTTTTATGAATAACACCCTGGCAAAATAGAACTGGTAGCAGCTTGGGTGGGATATATATTTAATTTGTCCCCTTTCATTCTTGGATTGGCAAACTGGCAGGTTGCAGGGTAGTTGCATGTCTCTCACCGTGTGTGCTGTGAGTCACGCCAGTGCTCAGCGTGCCCAGCATGTGACCGGGGCTGTGGTCCTGTGCTTCGCACATCCATTGAGTCACCAGCTGGCACGGAGACAAGGCTCAGGGTCTTTCGTATTGCATTCAGTGTGGGCTTCTGGCACGCCAGGCACTTGCTGACCAGGGCTTAGTGAGAAAGCCTAGAAAACAAGAGATCTTTAAGGAACAAATAACATTGGAGCCGCTTCAAATTGCCTTTGCTTAATCTACTGGGCTGAAGTCTGTTGGTTCTCACTGCAAAGCCCTACAGAGCTTGTAGTTTTTTGTGAGTAGACAGCATTTGGTCTTCTACACAGTTAATGAGAAACTGGAACAACAATGCTGAAGACTTCATGGAGACATTCAACATCTCAGCATAAACTGTCAGGCTGTGTGAAGAAATTCTGTTTTGTGCCTATCTCAGGGGTATCTGAGCCGCATCCAGAAATCGCCACTTACAGCTCATTTTCTGTTGTGAGCACGAGTGCTGCTGCTGTATGCTGCGCAGCAGAGGTTAAACTTCATTGCTTGAGCAAATAGTCTCTTCCTTGGCTTCTGCTGCTGCAGCAGGCTCAGTTTCTCAGGCTGAATGAACTTTTCTAAGCTGCCAGAGTGATTTAGGAGCTCACAAGCAAGATCATAGAGTGTAGCAAGTTGTGCACCATCTCCTTTGTGCAGCCGTGCTGTAAGGCAAGGTAAGATAGCTGAGGTTTACAGTCACTCAGGCATAGCTTCATTGCTGCCAGTTGGGGCTAATGCACTTCTCTGGCCTAGAAAAGGGGGAGACCCAGCATGACTCTGCTCTGGTTACATAAACATGCCCTAATCCCACAAAAGCCCCGTTAGCCACAGCAGGATTTTTCATGCTGGTCTCCAGTGGGATAAGGGCTCTCACTGAATCTGGCTGGAAGGTTTTCCTTCCAAGAACCTTATTCTGAGTCAGAAAAATACCATGCACTGTTCTCCATGGTGGTCAAGGCAAGATTTCTTAATTTGATCTTAAATTAGAAGAGGGGAAATTGAGGTAAGAAATGGGGAAAACTTCCCGCAAATCTGAAGACAATCTTCAGTGATAGGCAGCGGGGTTGGGCCCCACAGTCTAGAGAATGCTGCTCAGCCCTGTTTGAGAGTTTGTTCTGTACCATGGGTTTATGGAGCAGGGCCTTTCCCTGTTTGCAGAGATGAAGCACTTTCCAAGGTGACTCAATCACCTTGAATTGGAGACAACTCTCCTCATTGCTCTGCTGGAGAAACATGTAAAGACCAATGGCCTTCCCTTAACTGTTGAGATGATATCACTGGCTAGAAACAGCATCCAATTTCCTGATCCTTTGTTTGAACAACAAACAAATAAGATACGAGCACTGCAGCTACAGGCACATCTTCTTCATAAATATCAAGAGGCAAGAGGCTCTTGCTTTAAACACCTAACTCTAAATAATGCCTCAAGCCAAAGTTGTTACCCGCTACCTTGAATACAGCCCTATTCCATCAGCAGGTTAAAATAATAACAAATAAAACATAGAATTATAGCTGTGCAATCCTCGAAAATGAGCCTGTCACTTTGTGTCTGGGTTGGAAATCAATCACCAAGTCTTCAAATCAGGTTCTGCTATTAAAGGCTGGAAGCTGGAGAGATTAAAGACATGTCTGTGAAAGTCTCTTTCTGCAGGTGTGCTGATCTTCCACAATTTTAACTGGATCTTTTTTCTTTCCTTAGCCATGGTTTCTGTCACTGTCTTTCCAGGTTGGTGTCCTTTTTGGCAGTTAGATCCTTTTAACACGTAATAGTTAAAAATATTTCGCAGATGGGCAGGGAAGAGAGGACTGCATTGATTTGACCACGTGTAGATGGTGTAAGAGGCACATGCCAGAGTCCTGTTCTCCCTGGCAGCAGCAAGCTGGAGGAGCCAACAACAAAGCCCCAAAGCTTGTAGCGCCCCTTCTCTTGACTGCAATTCCATTGCCTGCATCCCTTCTGACAAATTCTCTTGGGCTTCAGAGCCAGGTCTACAAAAGATGTCCTGCAGAGCAGGAAGCGTGGCTAGAGCGGTGTTGCGTCAAGGGTACAGCGGTGCATTGGCACACTGAAATCCAAGTTCCATACCCTGACTTTCTGCAGCATTGTCAATGCATCCCTGTAAAAAGCATTTTGCTTCCTGCCATGGAAAACAAGGCCTGTGGCAAAGAGTGAAGTATCTTGGGACAGGAATTACACTTGCAGGATTCAACACCTCACCGGCAGCTGTCCATCACAGCCCCATTCGGCACTGTCTCTTCTTTCTTTCTTCTTCTGGCTACTTAAAAAAAGGTTTCTCCCCATCACTCCCATCATCCTGTGGCTGCTAAGGCAGAGAAAGGGGGTACTTCAAAGTAAGAAGGAGGCTGGCGAGCTCTGGGCGAAGGGGCTTCCGTCTCCTTGACTGACAGTAATTACTGCTCGCTGCGCTGTGGGTGTCACGCAGTGCATGCTGGAAACTGAGACTAAGCCGTGCACGCCTCAACAGGTTTCTCCATTTAAATATCTTTTAAGCTTAGAGAGTGGCATGCTTTCTGTCTTTACCTCTTTCCCCCTCCTCTTCCCCATTCGGGTGTTTTGAAAGAGTTTTGTTTTAACTAAACAGCGTTTTACATTTCATGCAGAACCATCATGTATCGCACGTTTGTTTTCCCTCCGCTGTGACAGGCTCTGACATTATTTTGATGAGAAGATTTCTTAGCATTTTGAAACTATGTTCAGTCTTCCCTTGCTTGGGGTTGCTTTTTAACCCTCTGAGTTTCAGCAGCCCTGTCGCAGCGCCGGGGGGAATCTGCCAAAATCTGGGAGGCTCCAGGGACCAATTCCCTTTTCCTCTTTACTTGCCAGCCTGCAAACTGCCTATGAGATTTTGCCCACACAGGGAAATCCCCTCACATGGTTGTACTGGATGGATTATTCTGCTGTAGATATGTTGGATTAGCAGCCTGTGGAGCTGAATTGAGTTTGGAATAAGAGTAAATCCTTGCCATACAGGCAAATCCTCCTCACGGAGACGCAGTTCATGTCCACAGAAGACTGGAAGACAGCCACTTTGCCAAATACAAGGAAAACATTGACTATGTTGGCAAAAGTCCCCAATATAAGTTATTTCTTCAGGGCAAGGGCAAAGGTGTGTGAAGGGCAGGCAGAGTGCTGGTCTGTGCATGCTGGGGAAGGTGTATATGGGTTGCAGGGAGGGGAAGAAGGGCACGTTTTCTCACGTCTGATTAAAATAAGGATGCCAGCAAAGTTGGCCGGAGAACATCAGTGCAGGAACCGTTTTGGGAGCAGGTTTGCAGTCTGATTTCACACCCAAATGCCTGATTCTGTAGCATTTCCTCTGCAGCAGTTTTTCCCAGTAGCTGAAGTTGCCTGGCAGAATTGGGTGCATGGGGGATGACTCCAGGGCATATCTTTGCAGAACTGCTGATGCCCAAGGCTCGCTGCTTCTGCTCCCTTCTGCTAACATCTAATTTGTGTCACTCTGGTGCCCAATAGGTCCTGATTTACGAGGGATGCAGTTGCCCATCGGGGTCTTGAAATCTGTCCCAGCATCCCCAAAATCAATAAAACCCCAGTCATGGGCTTGTCAGCTTCATCAGACCATCGTTTGTCCTAAAGACCTGTTTGGGAACGCAAGCAGGATGTCCTGCAGCCAGCTGCCCTGCCATGACCTGCAGGAAGACAAGTGTCCTCTCAGTGTTGCTCTGCTGCTGTGAACTCAATTCCCTAGGCTTTGATTGAGCTCAGTAATTTAGTTCTGTCTTCCTGTGGGGTGGGGAAGAAGTAGGGGAGGAAGAGAGGGAAGACCAGGAAGGTGCACAAAGATCACTAGCAGCGTTTTGTGCTTGAAATTGGAAGCTTTTCAAAGCCTTCCAAAGGAGCTTAGAGGAGTCCACAGGTAGGACATGCTTTTAAATTTCCTGGCATCTCTTAATCATTAGCTGCATCCAAAGGGAATTAAAGAACGTCAATCAACATAAATTATTCTTCATGGGAGCATCAGCAGTGTGGGCAGTTTTTATTGTAGCTTAAGCAGGAAATTGAAATATCAGCATCGGAGTGTGAAATACGCCATTGCAGTGAACTGCTCTTCATAAAGCAAGAGGAGAAATGTAAAGAAGATTACACACTATTAGTCCCACTAGAATTTTGCTCTTAATCTGCCTTAAATTGAAAAATTGTTTGGAAGTGTTAGCAGCTTTCTCGTGCCATAAAACAGAGGGGATATCACAGGCACATGGCACCCCAAGGGCATCTTGAAAGTGTAGGACCGGAGGGATATCAGCACAGAGCAGCTGTGGTCTACATTTACACAGGGGCTCACCTGGTCACCTTTGCTGTCGTAGCAGAGCAACGCGGAGGTCTTTACTGTGTCACCGTGGCCCTTTGGGGAGGCAGAATAGCAAACTCAGCACCACGGGATAGCACGCTGGGATGGTGTGTGGGGCTGGGCCTCCTCGTGTCTCACGTCTTCACTTAGTACCTTACTGGGTAAGTAAGGTACTTACTTAAAGGACTTCCCGGTCCTTTCAGGCCTCAGAAGTACATCATATCTCATAGCAAGAAGGTAAAGCTTGAGCCCCATTAGGAATGTTTGGTTCAGTTTGAGGCACTTGAATGCTCAATTCAATTGAATTCCTAATACTTTGAAGGTGGGGGGGCTGTCCTTCCATCAGAAGAAAAGAATGACATTTGGTAAATACCCAGGGAAAGAAAATTCCAGGAAAACATCTTCCTGGCTCTGGTCGATTGTTTTGTTTCAATTGCGCATAATCATTTCACCCAATAATGTTGAAATATTTTGTTTGGGCTTTTGATTGTATTAACATATTAAAATGGAATATAAAATTATAATAAAACGTTAGCATTAATATTTTAATGCAATCCAAAGGTTGAAACAAAACATTAAAACTGCAGAGGAAATGTAGGGTGGGATGGCAGCTTAGAGACAAGGGGGATTTATGCACATCATCAGCCATGTCTGTCTTCTCTGCATTGCAATTATCTTGACGTGCATGCTATACCCATCACCTGAGCGTGCATGCTGCTTGCTTCCCTCTTCATCTAGAAGCTCCCCCTTTCTTTAGACTTAGGAAGAGACTCAGGCAAGGAGGAGAACATGTGTCCTCACTATTTTTGTAAACGAATACCTCTTGATCTTTAAATTCACACCAAAGAGACAGATGCGCACAGAGGCCCTGTGCTCCGGGGCACCATGAAGAATGTCACTGAGCTTGGAACTCACGGAAGAAGAAATTTCCTTGCAGGGAGCAAGTTTGTCTACCGTATGTCAAGAGGAAAAGGAAATAGAAATGAAAGACTCTGGGGGGTAATTTTTATAGCATGCATCGAGAGAAGAGACAAACTTTGAAAGCTCCCAACAGTTGATGGTCTTATTGCTGCCCAATTCCTGTTACCTTTCTGCTTGGAAGAATATGAATAGTTTCAGAGCCAATGCGGGCATAATGTTATTTACCAAGCCTGGCCTTATTAGGGACATTCATTCTCTTGCTCATAGCCTGCCCTTTTATTTTGAGGGGAGCTGGGACATGGATGGATGTGTGATGAGATTATCTGCTCTGCCTCAGGTGTTCTCAGAAAACTCAGGATTTGGGGATCGCACCAGGCTGGTGGTTGCACATACAGCCAGAATAGGTGCGCGTGACCTCACAGGCCAGTGAGAAATTGAAGCTGTGTTTCAGATGCTAATAGTCACCCAGGGGAGTTTGATTTCAATAGGAACTGGGGCTATCGGGGGAGCCAGGGTTAGGCAGGGGCTGAAACAGGGGTTTCATTTTCTTTTACAGAATCACAGGATGGGTTGGAAGGGAGCTCTGGAGATCATCTATCTCGTCCAACCCCCCTGTGTGAGCAGGCACCCCTAGAGCAGGGGGCACAGGACCGCGTCCAGGCGGGGTGGGAATGGCTCCAGGGAAGGAGACTCCACAGCCTCTCTGGGCAGCCTGGGCCGCTGCTCTGGCACCCGCACAGCAAAGGGGTTTTGCCTCAGATTTCAGTGGAACTTCCCGTGTTCCAGCTTGTGCCCGTTGTCCCTTGTCCTGTCTTCGGGCACCGCTGAGAAGAGCCCAGTCCCACCCTCCTGACACCCGCCCTTCAGATACTGATAAGCACTGAGGAGATCCCCCTCAGCCTTCTCTTCTCAGGCTGAACAAACCCAGGTGTTTCAGCCTTGCCTCATTAGGGAGATGCTCCAGTCCCCTGATCGTCTTCATAGGTCTCCGCTGGACTCTCTCCAGTAGTTCCCTGTCTTTCTTGAACTTTAGGTGTGTCCTGTTTTTACCATTAGCAGCCGGCTCTGTTGGGCTGTAATGAAATATCCACTGAAGTTCAAAACTACTTGGACTATTTGAACCAATAAGCCTTGAACCTCCCCCTTTAGGTGTCCAGTGCTAACAGCATTAAGTCTTATATTACTGGGTAGAAGATTAATGGATTGGAGAAGCCTAAAGAAATTTGCCTCAAATGTTTCTCTCAGACACACAGTTTGTGGTCATGGATTTTCTAATCTTCACTATCTGCCATCCTTAGCCCAGGTTTCCTGGTGTGAGGCAGAGCCTGGCAGTTTCTCTGAAACCTCTAGTCAAAGCCTTGGAGTTTTGGCCTCTGGTTTGCTCGGAGGTGAGCTCTAGCCATGGAAACAGAGCCTCGGAGAGGCATCATGCTTGGCAGTGGAGTTTGATGCCATTTTAACTCCTGCTGAGGAGAAGACTTTGAACAGGGAACCTCTTTTGACCTTTGGTTGTACCTGTAACGCTTTATTCTCCAGCCAGTGACTGATGGGTGAATAAAAGTCCTGGAAAGTCCCTAAAGCCTCCGAGAAGCAGGTGGCTTTAAACCAGACCTACAGACTCTCACAGTGGGCCTTCAGTAAAGTGCTGAGGAGGGACGGACACCTGAAATGCTGCCTGGAAAACCAATGGCATATAATACTGTGTATCCCACATCCAGTCCAGCCGCACTGCTCAGTCTGGACTGGTGCAGTGCCTCTGCTTCCCAGTCAGGCCAGCGCAATGGTCGCTGCATTGTCCTTCCCTGTAGCCCTCCTCTTCCTCACCTTTACACGCCAGGTCTGTGATTCAGCACAGGGCTCACAGGCACACCTCAGTTTGTGCCTGTGGGCTTCGGCAGAGGCTCGGCGTGTGCCTCAGAACATTTCCAAATAGCAGTGGATTAACGAGGGCTGGGTCACAGCCTCTTCTACCCTCCAAGCTCATCTGCTGCTGGTCTGAAAAATCCAGTCTTCACTGCTGTCTGTTAGAGACTCTTTATCGCCAGCCGCAGGGGCTCTGTTGTAGTCAGCAGAGGGAAAGGGAGGAGTCACATTATTTCTTGTGATTGGGAATCATAAAAAGGAAAGGCACAAGAGATGCAGGAAGCAGTGCTGATTAGAAGAGGTAGCCCAGGCTATGGCTTTGAACTGCTATCCCCAATTTTATGCTCTTCCCTTGGACATCTGCTGTTTTCCACTGCTGGATGTAAGGTAGTAGACTTGCGAGCAGATCCCACCTACCTGTTTCACATAACAATATCCTTATCAAATCCTTAGAGACTGGGATGGCAGTTTGGAGCACACACCCTTTGTGGCTTTTGGGGTCACTTTTGGGGTTATGCTGTACCACGCAGAACTTCCTAGGAGCAAGGCTGAGTCTCCACCTAACTCATTTCATATGGAGTGAATTAGTTTGTGCAACAGTAAAGAGTACCCATTTGTCCCTCTGCTCTTTGTGAGTTCCTGTGCCCCAGGAACTCAGGAGGAGCAGATCAGTTACAGATAACCGGGATCTCCAGCCCATTTGTGCCACAACGCCAGAAATCTGCCAGCTTATAATTAGCCTACATGAATAATTCATTGCAGACACTGCGTTCATCAGATCTGACAGCCGTAATCGTTTTGCCAGCAAAATATGGGGTTTGTCTTATTTGTGAAAATGATTCAGGCAGCATTTTTTTAAATAGAAAAGGGAGGGATACGTGTGACTATGCCTGTGTATAAATATATATATTATGTACAAATATATAAAAGCATATATATATATCTCCAGGCTCACACACACACACACACGTATATGCTTTGCGTGCTCACTGTATAATAAAAGCTCTGTTTGTATAGCACAGATCAAACCTATCAGTGATGTAACTGATTAAACCAATTGGATTGCAGCAGCAATGAAGACATATTTATATCTGCTCTCTTTTACAGTCTAAAAATACCATGTAATTCTGAATGGATGTGTGTTTTAGGCAGCTGCATTTAGAAATACCTCCAGACCCACATTTTTGTTGTTGTTTTTGGGAAGCAGGCAAGGAGATCAGAGTCTCAGGGTCTTGTCAGGAGCCCTCAGATCTCCTGTCTCTTTAAGGCTCCGTCAGACTCCCTCTCTGTGCTTTCATTCTTAAATACGGGATGTGTCCAGGCTTTATTAATTTATAACAATAGCTGATGGTGCTGGGGGATGAATGGGTCTGTGAAATATCTGACATGGCAATTAGGGCTGCTATCGCAGCGAGGCCTGATTTTTGCTGGAAGGGAAGTTGCTGTAAACTAAGGCTAATTAATTGCTTTAGGGGAAAAAAAAAACCAACACATAAATGATCTGGGCCAAAATTCTCTTCCTGTCATGGTGTAAATCTGGAGCAGATACCCTGATTTTTGCATGGTTACCTGTTGTACATGACAAAGCTTTAGCAAGCACACTAAGGGTGATATTGCAGGCAAGGTGTGTGTTGCAGACCGGCCGTTTCCTCAGAAATCAGCCTCCATTTATTGCCGCACACTCTAATTCCAGAGGCACATCAAGCATGTTGCACAGGATTGCTCGCATTTCTTTCTGCTGTAAAGGGAGACTGGTGCAGCTCTGCGAGGCAGTTCGACCATCTGCATTACAGATGTTCCCAGCTCACTCACACCCGCACGCGGCACGTTCAGTCCAGTTGTGTCAGGACAATGAAAAATCATCTCCCCATGTTCTCCCCTCGTTCTTTGGCAGTTTGCTTTTCTCCCTGCTCCCCTGAGCCATGCTGTTTAGTCCTTCGGTTGATGCCACGCTTCAGTACAGGGTTGGGTATAGGCAAACAAGGCTGAAAAATCTGAGAGTGATCCCAGGGATGGAAGGAGTTTTAGATGGCAGGGGGCAAGCTTTCTGGGCTGGTACATGCAAGGAATAAATAGAGTGGATGGTCATGTCCTCAACAGGCAAAAACCGTGACTGACTGATACCAGCCCAAGTCCGGAGACCTCTAGACCTCACGGTGAGTGCTGAGGTCCTGAGCATCTCACCGCTTTTCTCCTCTTCTCTAGCTCTTTGTCTGGTGCCCTGCAAGATCAGGGAGAGATGGTGTATGGTGGAAGGAGAGAGACTTCAATCAGCTCCTAAGTGCTGGGACCTGGGTGGTTTTTGATGTTCAGAAGGGTCCTGGGGACAGAGAGAAGGGGAGGTTTTTATTAGCTTTTCATTAGAGCAGACCAAAGCAACCTCTAGATTAAAATGTTTCTGTTCTAGAGAGAGGGAGGCGGGGGAGTGGGGGGTGGCCTGAAATTGGGATGTTTAGAGATAACATCCATGATGCAAGCACAGGGAGCCGAGGCATCCATGGTTCAGTCCCAGCTGGTGAGGTGAGAGCTGCTGATGGACAGAGCAGAGCAGGAGCCAGAAGGCCTGGGTTCCCCCCCCGCCGCTGTCACCACGCAACCTTGGGAAAACCCACCTGCTCTCAAAGAGCCCAGACTTTACACAAACATATTTTACAGCAATGTCAAAGGCATTTGACCTCAGAAAGCACTGGGAATCTGGGCCATTGAAGGCCACAGCCCTGAAGCAGCATCCCCGGGTGTGCTGAACCTCAGGAAGTGAGCAGACATGCTGGCCCCAGACCAGGGTGGTGGATGCTGACTGCATCCCAACTCAACTTCACTTGCCAACAGCTTTAAAACAAGGCATCAGAGAGTGACTTCAGTAATGAAATGCTCTGCAGTGACAAACAGCAGTGGGAGAGGCAGTGGCAGAAGGTCACGTGTGTTTCCAGCTCCTTTCCCCATCTCTGCTCAGTGATCCCAGGAAGAGGTGTGACACCACCTGCTAACACACGGCTCAGGATGACTGATCCAAGTAGAAGTGACAGCTCTTGGCAACACATGACAAGCCTGAAAATTCAAACCAGGTCTTCTAAAATGTTCAGCTAAGAGTCAGCAAGGTAGATTCTGGCTGCTGCCCCACTCTCCTCTTTCATAGAGCAGTGATGGAGAAGATCCCAGAGCACAACTCCCCATGACACCTCTTGCTCTAGTAGGGCACGTGGCCATGGCCCATGGGGTTGGAAGGGAGATCTGTATCACAGCAGGCTCTGGAGGCAGCTCTTGGGCTGCTCCTCTGAAAGGACCTATGTCATAGCCCAGATTTGGTACATTAACCCTCCTCTTCCTCCCCATCTCCAGGGCACTGAGAGATACCCAAGTAATCATAGAATCATAGAA
>VZTV01060759.1:0-20986 GCA_013400875.1 Anhinga rufa
AGAAGTGGTGGAGAAAAGCACAAACTTGCTGCTAATAAAGTTCTAGACTTTCTACTACTTTTGTGAGTGAAACTATTAGTGGAAATCTGACAAATTTTAAAATGTCAGTTTGGTAGCTAGTGTGGTGCAATACAATAACAGAAGTTCATTAGAATTGGAACACCTTGGTCATAGAAGTCTCAATTTTTTCCTGAAATGAACAGTCGTGATTGAGNTTTCATATTCAGCAATTTTTAAGTTTAATTGTGAAGTATTAAAGACTATTCAAGTACAATGCTGCCCCCCCAACCCAGTACTAACATCCTCATTTTTTTAATGCTATACCTTTATCTTTAGGAAATGAAATGCTCCCTTCCAGGAAAGGACAGGCTGTGGCTTTACTTACGAAGTAGGGAGGATGAAAGAAGAAATAAAATGATGTCATAGTTTTTTATGTGCTTTATCTTAATAAATGACCAAACAGTGATTTGTTGGTTTTTGTGAACAAAAATCCAAAGCCTCTTTTTCAAGAGTTTGGAGAAGTTTAAGTGCTTTGAATATGAGACAACTTTATGTAGGGGCTTAATTAAAGATTCACTGCCTTTGGCAGTCCAACACAAAGGTGCTGATGATGGCTCAGTTGTAAACACTTTCTTATCCTCACCTTGCTTAGGCTGTGTGACAGTGTACAATGATTGCAATGACTGCTGCAGAGCCTTCCTTTTTGAAAATCAATTGCTGAATATGAAAGCAATTACCATAAATAGATATTGTCAGTTAGCACAAAAGGATGGAGGTGTTTGAGCTAGAAGTTGCTAGATGATACAATCCCATGACACTTGCTGTTTCTCACTCTGCACCAGCAAATATTCCCTAGCCATATAATAAAGACCTACGTGATATGGGAGCTGTTGTGAGCTAAAACAGGATGATGAAAAAGGGATCCCTACCCTGATGTTAGTATCTGCTGCTCATCTTATTGTTGCTTTAAAAGGTACCATATGCTCCATTGTCATTATTTCAAATGTGCTTACAATTGAACAGAGCACACAAAGACATGCTTATAACGTGTTTCAACAGAAATTGTTATTAGAGCAGGCCCAAGAACCTGTACGGTAACACAAATCCTTAATATCAAATTAAACAGCACACCTAGTGTAGAGGTGCTAACATATATTCTAATATACTATATGATTTAATCAGAAATATGAGTAGCCTTAAGTGTGAGGAAAAACTTGTTTATTCCTAGGTCCTACAGATTTGTGTCTTTACTCTTGCCGTGATCATCCCATTGTTTCCAAGTACAACTGGTCTGTGAGCGATTACTCAACAAAGCATTAAAGAAATTAGAGGGAGGCCATTAGTGTATGTTTAAAAGCACAATCTAGAGTGAAATCTACTGCAATTTAATTGTCTTACTGTTCTTATGTCTAATTTGCTGCCTAGTGGTACAATCTGTTTCTTAAACTAATGAGTTTTAACGTAAAATGTAGGTTAATCCTAAGAGGTAAGTAGTGATCATTTGTTAGGCAAATACAGTTCACAGTCTGAACAGATATTTGGGATGGAATTGTGCTGTTGTGCATTACTTTCATTAAATACAGATGCTCATTTCTTTCATTTGCTTTTTCTGAGTTAAGTATTTTGACTTCATTAATTTTATACTTGATGGCCAGTAGTTTCTAGCAAGAACTGTACTGATACTCTGATAAATACCACTGTGACACTGCAGCATGCGCATCACAGTTTTGTTTTAGGAAAATTATTACCTCTCCACCAATTATTCAAACAGGAGGAACCTGATTGCGATAACTTTTCCATCAAACTCCAGTTGGGAACTGCAAACACAGTAAAATGGTCTGCACTCTGGTGTTGCTCTACCATAGTTTAGACCTATGCCTCTATAGAACTCTATTTGCTCTCTGATCTGCTGTAGCTGCAGTTTCAGACTGATGTATGGTGGAAATGGCTGGATGTGACTCAGCTGAAATGAATACTAACCAAAATAAACTCATCAGTCCTGCACCGCAGAGGGATTTTTCCCAGATTGTCAGGCCACTGGAAGAAGGTTACATTGCTTTGCTTATTTTAAACACTTTTAGAGTAGCCTTAAAAACACTTGTAAGCAACACAAAAACATTCCTGGAAGTGTTTAAACAACTGTGGGTTGAATTTTATGCGCAAGACTTTTTTTCAGAAAACTATGCCAGCTGAACGCCTGGTGGATGCATCATTTGCTAGATGCTGGATCCTCTCATTTCTCAACGCAGTATTGCATCAGCATATTAACCATCAGCTCCAACATCTTAGCATATAAGCTGAGTTCACCTTATTTCTGCATATCGGGGCAAAAGCTGCTTTAGTTCATGGGGATTAATAAAGGGATTAGAAATCTGCCTCGCTCTCTGGGGACAGGACAGATGTCTGGCTGCTGCTCATCTAGCTCCCAGAAGTCCAAGTAATGCTTATTGTATTTTGATGTATTGACTGAGGGGAAAGGAAGCTGTGCCAAAATGTACTAATGGCATTAAGTGTGGTGACACCTAAACAGACAGTTCTAAGTATTTTAAAGATTTCTTTTACATTTTCAGCTGTCTCTGTGGGACTATATCTCCATTTTGTTTATTCTCCAGTTACTAGACAGTCCGCTGGTAGACTTTTAAAAAATTAGGTAAGTAATGAGGAGGCAGAAATAATATATTTGAAAATGTATTTTTCAATATATGAAGCTACAAGGAGTTGCTGTTTGCTACCTTAATATCTAAAACTTTCTTCCCTATTCTGCATTATTTTTGCATATTCAAAAGAAAGAGAGCTGCATTTAGGTGTTGGTAAATTCAGTCAGTGATTTATGGGCTCTAATCTGAGAAAAATCTTGTAGGTAAATTTAGCTTTCTAAATAAACATGTCTATTTATGAAAATCAACTAACCAACCAAACCACCAAAACCTTAAAAATGGCCATTAATAAATGACAATGTGTCTGCTCTTGTTTCCTCCTAGGAAAATATTTTATTTTTTTATTTCTTTATCGTCTACCTAAGAACTAGAGTTTCTGTCTAGCTTAGCCAACTTAAATGCCAACTGCTGAATGAGTAAATCAATGTCTTTCAGGAACTGAAGATAAAAACTTGTCTGTAACCACACAAAAACAATAGGAAGAAAGTAATACATTAATATGGAAACTTCTAGGTAAACTTGGGATACTCTGCCACCGTGTGATAAAAAGGCACTTCTCCAACTCAAACTGGAGCAGAAGCAGAGATATTATTTCCCTCTGAAATCTGTAACTTGGCAGCAGAAGTTGCTGCTCAGCCACCAAAGCAATATAGGGTTTAAAATAAGTGGGTGAAAGGTATTTTTCTTTCAGTTTTTCCAGCAAGTGTCCTCACACTGGTTATAGTTGAATCCATACCTTCATAGCTTGGGAGGACTAAGTGGTCCTTCTCCCATACCCATTTTACTGTAAGGAGAAAGCAAGGAGTCATGTGTCACTGGAAGAGTAGCACTGGGGTCCAGCCTGCAGCATATGTGCCGGGAAAACCTGTAGACCTGGGTGTTGTCGCTGACACTGCAAGGTCTTTTGTCTTAAATGCTTTCTGTGTAGAGCCCATGATACCCCATTGCAACCTAAAGGGAATTCTGTGTTTGGACCTAGGGAGAAACATGAATATAGAGAGGACCTGCACCCTCTCCTTCTCTTATTTTTTCTCTCTGGAACACTTAGAAGTCTTATTGCTGGTCTGCATGAGTCAAGAGGAAAGGAGGAAACACACAAGACCAGAGGATTGCAGTCCCTACAGTTCACCTGCTTCATGAGTCCCCCCCAAAAATGTCTCATTCGTAGGCAGGAATGAAGCTTTTGGGATGGATGGCAAATGCCTGGGCTCTTGTTGAAATGCTGGTTTTATGTTAGATAGATTTTCTCTGCCATAAGTCAGTGTGACAGACTATGCCATGTAGGACCAGGACAAACCCTAGATCAGGCTACTCAATTAGTTTTGACTGAAGTCTAATAGATAGAATGCTTGAAAATAGCATCCTATATGCATGCTGCCTTTTACACAACTATTTTCAGAGAAACTTGATTTCACCCTCCTCCAACCTTCTCCCACCCTGATGTCTCAGACATGTTGATGTGATCCCAGAAGAAGGTACTTCTAATCTACACCTATGCTAAAGATGCTCAAGTGACAGAGTCCATCTTAACTCTTGGTAAAAATTTCATTATTTCCTCTGCATCTCTTTTTTTCTGACACCCCTGCATAATTTTTTCGGTTACTGAATAAGTTCAATATCTAAGTCAGCTTTAAAATTAAGAGGAAGGGAAAAAAAAAGGTTTGGTATAAAGCTTAGCAGAGCTTACAACACCTGCCCATTGCCAGATGTATCTACAGGACTCTGCAAAAGACTTAGAGCTCTTCACACTCACTTACTCATTATTGTTCTCATGTTGCTTTAAAAATAAAAAGTATCTCTCAATCTCTTTATCAGGACTTCAAAGTTTGTAATGGAGGTTGTTGGAAGACTGGATTGATTTGAAGCTGTAAGTTCCGTGAACCTTAATTTTTAAGTGTACTCCATGCAGAACACCTGAAATTAAATTTTAAGTAGTATTTACGAAGAGGGAGTAAATTCGAGTCTCAGCACTGACATAATTAAGGCAGATGGATAGGGGTTTTTTATAGGTCCATTTGAAATCTGTAAATGAACTTGTCCGCTCTTAGAGTCTTGCCTTGGTTAAATATATGGCTCTTATTAAAGACAAATTCTAATACATATACTTTTACTACCCATATGTCCACAGGAAGAGATTGATAGATGAAACCATATACTATCTCCATAAAATCCTCCTTGAATAAGGTAGAACCATTAAATGGATCATTTTTACTAAATCTTCAAATATGAAGCATTTGTGAGGATCATCTAAGTAAGAACTTATTAAAGGTATTAATATAACAGTTATATTATTACAATAAACTAAGTGAACTCCAGAATTTATCCAATTTGTCTGTATCCAGATAAATGGGCAAAGCTGCTAACTAAAAAATTGTGGTGGGAGAAAGGTTTGTAATCCAATGATGCCACTGAAACACATTTTTAGTCAATAGAAAGAATGTGACACAAATTTTTGCATTTTAGCTTTCTTTTTATCCTCCTCAGATCAATGCTATAATACTCAGATCATGTCCTGCACAACATCAGTTTTGTTCTTTGCTCCGTTTCATTTTCATCCTTGATTCATTCACTGCTCAAAGTGCAATGCGGTATGAAATAGTTACTGGTTCACCACTGCTTAGTGGTGGTGTGTTCTTTTTTCAGAAGAGATGCAGAAAGTAAGGCAACGCAGATGCAGGAGATAATGGATTGTCAGTTCTGCAGGTGACTTTCCACCTAGGAAGCCCTGTTCTTCCATCACTGCCTCCATGCACCTCCTTCTGCTACACTAGGCAGGTTTGGGGATAGAGGCGTCCTGTCCAGCTGGAAGCCTGAGCTTGGACCTTCCTACTGAGACCGATGTTCTCTGTGCTCACTGTCCCTTCTATGATGAACACAAACTCAGTGCTGTTCCAGTGAAATAAACTTTCCAGTAACACGACATTTGTGTGGGCATGTCTCTAATTTTCCCAACAAACTGGACCCAGTATTATATGAATTTTTTAAAATCCTTTTCAATAGGTCTAAGCAAGACTGAACAGGCATACAAGCAACATACTTGTCTTCGAGGTCTTGGCCTCATTGCCATAAAAGGCCAAATGCTCCATCTGAGCATTCCTGGGTTTACAGCAGGATAACACAATTCCTCTAAAGGTCAGAAGCCTTAAAGAGTTCCCTGGGCTAATTGGGAAAAATATGTATGAAATCAATCAGCTTTCTCAGTTTATTTTTTGTTAGCTGCCATTAATTACAGGCAGCAAGGAACTCATCTGGGAGTGATGGTAATTCAGGCTCGCAAGGTATTTCCAGCAATTAGATTTGTATGAACTGAGAGGGTTCAGTGAATCCACTACTTCTCAGGCATTAACTGCACAAAATATATTTATCCCTCAGGAAAAAAAAAGACCTGATGTCAAACATGCTACAAGCTTAACATTTCTTGTATTATTTTTTCCTTCTTGCTCCTTTTCTTGAGGACATTTTAGATTGATTAAAACTAAAGGTTAAGAGCAAATTTTCTCCTACGCCTCTAAAAATATCAAAAGCAAATATCACAGATAAATTGGATTTCTGGTAACTTTGCATCCTGTGAGTTCTTAGTTTTTGCCTAACTTCATATACCTGGTCCAAACAACTTTAAAATTGGGGTCCCAGAGACTGGAGGCTTGCCGATGTGACGCCCATCTACAAGAAGGGCTGGAAGGAGGATCGGGGGAGCTACAGGCCAGTCAGCCTGACCTGGGTACTGGGGAACATTATGGAGCGGTTCACCTTGAGTGCGCTCACCAGGCATGTGCAGGACACCCAGGGGATCGGGCCCAGCCAGCCCGGGTTCATGAGAGGCAGGTCCTGCCTGACCAGCCTGATCCCCTTCTATGGCCAGGTGACCCGCCTGGTGGGTGAGGGCCAGGCTGGGGATGCTGTCTGTCTGCCCGGGCTTTAGCAACGCCTGTGGCACTGCCTCCCACAGCACCCTCCTGGAGAAGCTGGCGGCTCATGGCTCAGACGGGGGTACTCTTTGCTGGGTAAAACACTGGCTGATGGCCGAGCCCGGAGAGTTGTGGTGAGCGGAGCTCAGTCCAGTTGGCGGCCGGTCACGAGCGGGGTTCCCAGGGCTCAGATTTGGGGCCGGTTCTGTTTAATATCTTTATCAGTGATCTGGNGAGCCAGCAGCGTGCCCAGGTGGCCAAGGGGGCCAGCAGCATCCTGGCTTGTGTCAGGGGTGGTGTGGCCAGCAGGAGCCGGGCAGGGATGGTGCCCCTGTGCTCGGCACTGGTGAGGCCGCCCCGCGAATGCTGGGGTCAGGTTTGGGCCCCTCAGGACAAGAAGGACATGGAGGGGCTGGAGCGTGTCCAGAGAAGGGCAGCGGGGCTGGGGCAGGGTCTGGAGCACAAGTGTGCTGGGGGGCGGCTGAGGGAGCTGGGGGGGCTCAGCCTGGAGAAGAGGAGGCTGAGGGGAGCCCTCATCGCTCTCTGCAGCTGCCTGAGAGGAGGCTGTGGTGAGGGGGGGTCGGTCTCTTCTCCCAAGTCACTGGTGATGGGACAAGAGGAAATGGCCTCAAGCTGTGCCAGGGGAGGTTTAGACTGGATATTAGGGAAAATGTCTTCACTGAAGGAGAGGTCAGTCATTGGAACAGGCTGCCCAGAGAGGTGGTGGAGTCACCATCCCTGGAGGCATTAAAAACCATGTAGATGTGGCACTTCAGGGCATGGTGTAGGAGGCATGGTGGTGTTGGGTTGGCAGTTGTACTTGATGGTCTTTTCCAACCCTAATGATTCTATGATTTTATGAAAAGAACCTTGCATAAATAACTGAACTCCCAGCAGCCCATGTGCAGCACCTTTGGCGTAGCAGCACTATGCAGAGTCCCCGAACTTCAAAGCATCGCAGTGGTGCCTGCTCTCCCTGCATCATGCTTGACCTGCTTTTGCTGTCCTGACCACCACAAGCTTATATGTAAGTCTTGGTGGTATCATCTTCCTCCTGGAGAACTTGTAACCTCAGGCAGAATCCTTCATGCCCAGAGAAAGAAACTGTGCAGCTTTACCTTGAACCTGCAGAAGGGGAGTACGGGGGATGGAGAAATCCTTTTTCTTATAAATGGCATGTCCTGATTAGTGCTGGTTGTAGAATGAGAAATTAAAGGTCTTCTTCTCTTCTCTAGCTGTTAGAGCTTTCTTCTCTTTCCCTCTGCCCTCTCTCCCTGCTACACCTTTCCCTTACTCCATAGCCCAGTGCCCATTTTTTTCTGGCCCATAGGTTTGTGGCAGTTGCACTGATTTCAGTCTCAGTGGCTGTTTTGCTCTTGCTAGACAGTTTGGCATCCATTGCCAGGCTTTAATTTCATCCTGTTTGATCAGCTTGACTGGGTGTGGACCTGCATCGGTGATGTCTCACAATCAGAATCTTATGTTCCATGCAAGAGTGTGCTGTTGTTGAAATCCACCTTTTTTAGGCTACAGACCAGCTGTGAACCTGTATGACAGCTTCAGTTATATGTCTTTATCTCTTCCCAGCTGGCCTCCATGCTGTCTTCCTTGGAGGAAGCCAGCCCAAGGCTTCTCCTGAAAATATGGGTTATGGTTAACAGATGGGAACTGTATTGCACTTGCTCTCCAACAAATACGTCAACAGCAGGTGTTTTCTTCTATGAACCCACCTTTGACAAAATAAACACACAGTATGACATATAGTTTAGGCCTCAATGTAGCACATCTTTTTGGGGCAGACTATTATTGTATGTCTTTTATGTGCAGTAAAAACATGTATTTCTACAGGCACTAAAAACATACAGCTTTTTATTTTTCATTGCCTTGCTTAATAAAACAAGTACATTCAGACTGAATTGGGAGGGTAAGAATAAAAAAAATTAATGTGGTAGCATGGTTGTGTTGGGAAAAATACAGCTCAGTTACCTCAATCGATAGAGACATTCCTAAAAAATCTTAGATAAAATGATTGCACTTTATCCATTAAAAATTCTCAAAAAGAGAAGTATTTTTGAAATACGTACATAATATGAATAAGTATTTATTTGGTTCCATTATGATTCCTTTATCTACTTGTAGGCCCCAGCCTCATCTGAGAAAGGAAGGATAAAGAAGAAACAATCTGAATAGCAATGATTCATTCAGTGCTCATCTTGTCGCTCTTCCTCATGCCCTTCACCTGGCATTACGTGCTACAGCATAGATACTGCACTACCTATGCTAATTCAATTTTCAGGACATGACAGAGGAAGTGGCATTTTTTTCTCCACAAATGTATATTAGTGGTTGATAATTCAAGGTGAAGATATCTTGTCTTGAATTACAGCACTCAACACCCTGAAATGTCAATGACTTTGGAATATTTTACTACAGTAACTTTTTCCCAGTGTCGATTACTGATAAATGCTTCTGGTCATCTAGAGGTGGGTGAATAACTCACAGTCATTTCTTCATGTTACAATTTCTGCCTCTCACTTTGTGAATTGTTTGCAAGTGAAGGAATTATCAAACCAAACAAAATTTGGTCCAATCCTGCAAGTTAAAGTAATTGCAGCTTTGCTGGCCAGGAAGGGAAAAGGATGGACTTCTGTAGCTATAGCAATTTATAGTGACTTGGACTTCTAATATTCAGAAAGAGTCAGGAAAAAGACTCTGTCTCCAATTCCTCAAGACTGAACACTGAACTAGTACATTATATATGGTATATTAATATATCAGGCCAGAGCTGTGAGGGAGGTCAGACTTACAGCTCTGTTACTGCCCATTATTTTAGCAATTACCTACCTCCAGTGAGATCAGACCCTTCCATAATAGTAAAACAGTATCTGCAGTCATGTCTTGCAAGGTTATGAACAAGATTACATTGCTTTAAAATATCATAATATCTTCTTACGCTGCAATAAGAAGAAATGCAAGTAACTGAGTTGTGGCTGCAAAACATACGGTAATACTGTTTGTCAGTCTTTTAGAGATATTAAACCTCATTCCTATTAGAAGTCCCATAGCTATATAGTAGTTCTTGGTGGTAATACACCAAATCTCCTGGAGCACCTACCAATGAACCATGCATGTTTTATTTTACTGAATCTGACAGAAAAGGGAAAAGTTAAAATATTTGTGGTCTATAGCTGCATTTCAAGGTGAGATACTGCTGTTCCTGATGTGGCCCTAGGAGTCATAACACGACCAGAACAGTGACTCAAAACAAAAAGTGTACCCAATGGCCAGCTGAGGCAACCAGGGTCTTTCCTGACACTCTCAGTCTGGTGCATACCTGGGCGAAGAGCTCCATTTTCCACATTGCTATTGCCACCTATGTCAAATTTTGACAGACACTTGGTAACTCCCTTCCCCCACGTTTCCCCTCAGTCCTTATCAATTCCACTTTGTGGTTGAAGAAAATTGTCCTCTTACAGGATGAGTAATTCTGCTCTGGATCTTATGTGTGTTCAAAGCATATTCACCTGATCTCTGCCTGTTCTTCTTTGAGCTCCCCTCTTGTAAAGGACCCTAAAATGATCCTGGTATATCCAGCGCTGCAAGCACACCACAGCTGTGGCATGTGACTGAAATACTTGCAGGCATATCTGAAAATACTTATGCTGAGTCATTTCAGGTGCACCTACTGTGCACCTGATGATTTCTGGGGCATATTCTGTGCAGAGCTACCATAAGTGTCCTACAAAACTCTGGACCAACAGTCCCTCTGTTTCTGAGCTCAGTGCTTTGTGCTTAATGATGTTCTGTGTTGGTTTTTGGTTGCAGGGCTCAGCCAACCTCTTCTCTTTTTCTCAATTTTTGCACACACTGCTATATAGATGAACTTACTGTGTCAAGCATGACTGGCCTCAGCTTACCCTCCTTGTCTGATGCTTATCTCCTGCCTCAGCTCTTAGTGCAGCCTGCAGCCTTCCCAGATCTGCCCTCCAGCTTGAGCCTTGGGCTATATGCTACTGCAGACATCCAGCACAGAGGACCTTTCCTTAGTCTGATGCATGCTGAGTTCCCTGCCTCTGCTGAGTCAGAAGAGAAAAATCTTGATTGCTTTTCTGCTTTGGAGGACCGTGTCCAGGTGAGGATTCCTTCCACAGCAGATCCATCACTGCTCCTTGTCTACATTCTTGTAAAAAGGTCACAGACTTAACAGACTTCTTATCTGTGCATGAAACAAACACGGAAATACCAAAGTGCTGTGGTGCATCTAAAGCTGGGAGTTAGATGAAATGTCCACAAAATGCAAGAGGTTAAATGCTTAGCTCCTCCTCCTCTGACATATACAGGAGCATTCTGGGGAAAGATGACCTCCAGGCACTTCCAAACTTGCTGTTGTAGCAGTAGAATACCTGGAGTTGAAGGTCAACCTGTACATGTAATGTCTTAACTACAGGTGGTTCTTTAAATGTATAGATGCCCAAGCCAGATTTTAACAAGCTATTGGAAGCAGTCAAGATATTGCAGTGTGCAGTTCAATGTCATCTGATTTATTTTGCTCTTTAGATGAAGTCCATATCCTAGGTCTTTGCAGCAATCCACTTGCAATCTCTTTTCACATACGTATAATGACAGCTCTTCAGTACGGACACTCGTGTTGATCTTTGCTGTAGCAGCATAACACAATAGAAAAGAAAAGAGGTCTTATCAAGAAAAGTTTTTCATGGAATAATAAAAAATGGGACTGGAAACAAAGATGACCTCACAAGGTCACCTAGGCAATGTTCTGGCCCCAATTTTAGCTAAACCATTCCTGACAGATGTTTGTCTGGCTCTTATTTTTCTCATCACAGCATGTCTTTATTGTCTGGCTGAACTTATTCTATTATGAATCAGGCACTATCAAGTCTCCATAAAAGATTAAAAATTCTCTTCGAATAAGAGACTGTACATTGTAAGACAAATTATGTACAGCAGACAAGGGAGAATTTCAGAAGAGAAAATATCTGACCTAGAAACTGCTGTCATGACTAAAAGGTGTTCTTTAAAATGAATTTAGGATTTAATAGATAACATAAAAATTAGAGCATACACTGAGATTTTAAAAAATCCTTACTAAAATAAAAGGAAAATTAAAAGAAATCAATTATACCCTAAATGGTGTTAATGTGTATCATGTTCAATACAAATCTCACAGGAATAAATAGTTAATACTTATTAAATGGAACCCTTGGCTGAAAGACACCATACAAATGTGTTATTACTACTAGAAAGAATCATATATAAAGTTTTCCAAATTATGTTGTTATAACTGCTTTAATGAGCAGGCTTTTTTCTATACATGTGTCTAGCTTTTGCCTTCTTTACAGATGCTGTGTCTCCCACAAATCCAGAAATCCTTTTCTTGGTGCTGACTGCAGCCTGGGAAACATTTAGACCTCCAGCATACCCTGCAAAGCAACACGAGAACTATGCAGGTTTGCTGGAATGATGTATTTTTGGCACAATGTCCCTCGCCTGTGATACATTAAGGGTCAGTCAAAGAGTGCATTGTACTTAGACCCTTGCAGAAATTGAAGGCATGCTGCAGAGGGCACTATTTACTAAGAAAATTAAAATAGGCACATGATTGGGGTTAGGGAGTGAACAATGCTTACAAAATCATGTAGGGTGCTTTGATCAATCTATTTTCTTACTCATTTTAATCAGGTATGAAGTATGGATTCAATTCAACTGTTTTTCCCCCAAGTACATAGATCTGGGAGTGTCTGCATTTGAGTTTTCTCAGGATAAAGTATACTCCATTATTATTTTTTCAGGAAAAAACAATATTTACTAGGATGATATTATCTGACACAATGTTACATCTGAGACAGGCAGTTTTTATACTTTGAATTTATTCTGGTCTGCAATAAATTGCTGGAAAATGAAGGAAATGCAAGATATAATCTCACAGAGACTAACATTATACTGTAGTTTTCCCCAAAAAACCCAACACTAATAAAATGACTGAACAAGGTAAGATGGTCAAGTTCACTGTTTTAATGTGCTCAGAGAAGATGAGCATATCACTCTCTGTTTGTACACAAGGTATTTTATATGTTAATTTAAATGCAGCCATCCTGCTGGTAATAATCTACATATTGTAAACTCCCTGATGGATGTTACACAATAAACAAATTCAAAATTTTCATGGGAATTAGAAGGGAGGTGGGAAGATATCAGGTAAGAGAAAGAAAATGTGTTGTAAGATGCTGAACTCTCAATATCAGTATATCACAGTATTCTAGTCAGAGCCTGGCTGCATATTTTATCACAGTAGGTAGCTTTAAAAATTATTTATGAGACTTGCAGAACACTTAGTGTACCAAAGAAAGGACAAATCACTGCTGCTCAGTATATACTTATGCTAAATTCTCACTGGTCTGTAGCGAGTTTAAGATAAAGCTTCTCCTCTTTTCTTTCTGAGGAAAGCAATACAAATGTCATAGCAACAAGTGTGAGACGATTAGTGGTTCAGCACCCATGCACTTGCACAGGGCTGGGAAATAGTTTTCTCTTCCAGCTCTGCAGCTATGCAATGGCAATGCAAGAATCATAGAATCACAGAATCATAGAATGTCCCGAGTTGGAAGGGACCCACAAGGATCATCATGTCCAACTCCTGTCCCTGCACAGGACAACCCCAAATTCACACTGTGTCTCTGAGGGCGATGTCCAAGTGCTCCTTGAGTATCGCCAGGCTGGGTGACGTGCCTGCCTCCCTGGGGAGCCTGTTCCAGGGCTCCACCACCCTCTGGGGGAAGAGCCTTTTCCTAATATCCAACCTAACCCTCCCCTGGTACATCTTCCTGCCATTCCCTGGGTCCTGTTGTTGGTCACCAGAGAGAAGAGATCAGCGCCTGCCCCTCCTCCTCCTCCCCTGGTGAGGAAGCTGCAGATGGTGATGAGCTCTGCCCTCAGCCTCCTCTTCTCCAGGCTGAACAAACCAAGGGGCTTCAGCCGCTCCCTGTACAGCTTCCCCTCTAAACCCCTCACCAACTCCATGCCCTCCTCTGGACATTCTGCAGCAGCTTTATACCCTTAATGTACCATGGTGCCCAACACTGCACCCAGCGCTCGAGGTGAGGCCGCCCCAGCGCAGAGCAGAGCGGGACCATCCCCTCCCTCGCCCGGCTGCGATGCAGCGCTTGGTGCACCCCAGGGCACGGCTGGCCCTCTGGGCTGCCAGGGCACGCTGTGGGCTCATGTGCAACCTGCCGTCGGCCAGCACCCCCAGGTCCCTCTCTGCGGAGCTGCTCTGCAGCCCCTCGTTCCCCAGTCTGTCTGTACAGCCAGGGTTGCTGTTCCCTAGTGCAAAATCCGGCACTTGCCCTGGTTAAACTTCATACGGTTGGTATGAAGCTACCCCATTTTGTCAGCAGTACCCATTTCCAGCAGCCTTTTGGTGGGTTATTACTTGACTGTATTAAAAACAGGGAAACATGTAGTCGGATCAGTTTTATGAGTGTTAGTTTGAAAGGAACTTTCATCTCCAAATCAGGTTACATCAGTCAGATCTTTAGCTGTTGCAAATAAACTCTGAGACTTAGATCTTAGCCTCAAGACTCAAGCAGACTCTCTGTCTTGGGATGTTTCCATTATATTAATCAGGAAAATCTGAATGTTGATTTAGTCACAAGACGTAGCCTCCACAGCCGATTTCCATGTTTGCTGCAAGTCCTCTAAAGCAACCAAAACCAAACACACAGTAAGATGTCCTGGACTCACAGGAGACCATGCCATTTGCTTCAGGCACTGGCAGTGTGATCGGATTAACCACCCACATCTGGTGGGTCCTTTGCTTGGGCCAGAGATGGAGGACTCATTTCTTCAAGCAATGCAGTGAGAAGTGCCAGCTATGTAACTCATATAATTTGTTGTATTGTATTAACAGGAGTAATTCAGCAGCTGAGGGAAATAAACCAGCACAAAATCATATCAATGTGTTACAGGAGCACAATGTAAGTTCCCCATGCCTCATGAAAATTTACTACCTCTTTTTCATCCCTACTCCATCAAACATAGGGATCTCCTACAGATATTCACTAATTTCTTCTTTGCTTTGTGTTATATGAAGATAATAAAGTGTTATATACGTCTCTTCACAAGAAGATTTCTGGTGATTTTAGTGGCATTAACAAAAGAGGTCAAACTGGCTGGTCATTATAAAGGAAATAAGGTGATTTGCCTCTGATGAGGAAAGGGTTCACTTTTTGAATGTTGCAAAAAGCAATAAAAACTTTTGATGTACTGACTTGTTAGAGTCAAACATGTTTACATTTAAAAGTGTTTTCAGCAGATGCTTATAAGATCATTTTGACACTAACAATGGTATAAATATGGAAACGATACAACAGTAAGCTAGCTGATTTTTAAGCAGTAGAATAAAAGACCTTAAACACTTAAGAGTGATAAATAAGTCTGTGCATATGACAAATAATTTTTCCATAGGTACTTTAGAGGAATGGCTACTTTGCAGCTTCCTCCAGGATGAAACCTTTCATGTAGTTTATTTGTCTAGTTCTGCCAGAATGAAGGATGATGTGAGAAACGACAGACAGAAAAATGCTTGCGAGATTTCTCTTTGTAACAACGCAACTTTAGTTTTAGTAAGAGAGTGCTAATGTCTCCTTTTTATTTCTGCTTTAAACGCTGACTTTCTGTAACAATAGACTGATTTTCTGAGCTCTGTGAGTGCCTAGAAATGAGGATAGGAAGGTTTCATCCTCTATAACCACAGTCTAAGCTGGCAGTCAACAATATCTACAGTACCTTTTTACATCCCCCTCCTGTGCTACATGCAGCTGAAATAATTTGGTCAGGGATTTATACCTGAAATTGTGAATATATTATTTCTTCATGAAGAAATGAACCCATATTTAAACTGTGGAACTAAACCATTGTCACAGTATAGGTAAGAGATTTGAAAGAGCCTTCAGAAGTCATCTAGTCATTGCCGCTAATGCAGAATCTAAGAATTTGGTCCACAGCTGTTAACAATGAAGACAGCCAGTCTGCCAGTTCCTGACCAGTGGCCACTAAATGTTAGCTGCATTCAGCGTCACATTAAGTTAGCTGGGCAAATCTTTGCAGAGATTGAACAGTATTATTTTTTGAATGTGAGTTCACTTTTTATCACTTTTCTTTTGTTTTTGCAATTGTTGTAAATAAGGGGTTATAATGATTCTAATTTTTATAAACTTTCATTGAAGCAGAAAGATCAGTGGTATAATCAGAGTCAGTTATAACATCATATTTCCTTTCCTTTTACTAAAGGGAGAGAACAGACTTGCACAGCTCTAGCTTAGCAGCAAAAACCCCAGAGGTCCCTGGCTTTATAAAGGCAGGTATCCAGGCCATTTTACTGTCTCATTCCACAAGGGTGGTTGGACAAGCTCCCAGCATTTAGTGCAGGCTACTAATTGCCTGGAGGAGAAAATCTGTGGTAAATTTTATATACAATGGCAATAGATCAAGTTTGACAGTGTTATCTTTGACACATTCTGACATCTAAATTACATACTTCATGCTCAGTCTTCTACCAGCATTTCTCCCTTCACTTTTAAAAAGTGCATTTGCTAATAGCTGTCCTAGTACTGACACACTCCACTAGCCGCTGTTGTATGTGAGACAGATCTCCTTGTTCTGTAATCTAATATTATGATGAAAACAGTAAACGCTCATGGGTACTGCAGAGCATGTTCTTTTCATTGTGTTGTGTGCTTTCCATGCAATGTGTGCTGCTACAAGCTTTAAGCAGGGTCCTTGCTAAGAACAGGCCATTTCTTTATGTAAGATGGAAACCCAAGACTGATGAAATTTATGTAATCCAAGAAAAAACAAAGAGCAAAACTCAGTGGTTCAGTGAACTGCACATGGCATGACAGTGTCTTTAAAAAGGTGCAGAAGGAAATGTTATCACTTAATACAGCTCAGCAGGGAGCCCAGGATAAGATTAGATTCTCCAAAAGTACAATACTAACCTTTAAACCAGATACTAAGATTGTTTCCTATTATTTTATTACAGTAAACCTAACTACAGTTGCAGGCTCAAGAGAGATGAGACAAAATCTAGCCATAAATAATTTCTTATAACCATTTGTCTTAGCTCCCTTAGGTCTTCTACTGCAGTCGGGTTTGCTATAGCAAAATAGCAAAACATAATCTTTTGTTGCCTATGTAAGAGCAGCATCAACACATTCACTGGTTCCTGAATTGATTTCCCCCCTGGAGTTAAGAGGATTCATTTTGCTAATTTCGGTGAGTAATGGAGCATGATCTTACAGAGGAATCAGTGTGATTCTTGGTGAATTGTATCAAGAGATGTTTTTACTGAACATTTTTTAGCATCTTGAATCCATAAATAGATTTTCTTTAAGGAATCTCTCGAGCTGTATGTGCACCTTCAGCGTATCTGCTTCCACAGTTTAAAAAAAACATCCTAGTAAATTGATTTTATTTTAGCTTTGTCTTATCCACATTGATCTTTGAGTAGTGAACCATGCTGCTTTAGCTATTCAGCATGGGATATTTGGATGGATTGGCAAACCCAGCTCTTGGCACACTGCGATGGTTCCTTCCTACCCAAGCCTGGACCAGATATATGCAGGCTGCAGTTTGCGAAATAGAGCTGCAACTTGTAAGAACTTTGAAGTGGTTCCAATTATTCCATTTCCAGTCTTGCCTTGGATTGCTCCCCACCTTATATCCCTGTTCCTCAGCATATTTTAATGGCACTTAAGGCTAAAAATAAGATAGGGAATGATGTCATATAACACTGATGTTTTTTTCTAAATAATCAGTGATAATGTGATAAGAGCTTATGAAAGAGAAATGTTTATGGATTATGTGACTATATTGATGTACTAACCACATATCCCATTAGGTAAGTGCTTTACTTCACATGCATAAAACTGCCAGAAGATATAGCATCAGATATTACCATTGCAGTAGCAGAAACAAAAATTACCTCAATAGCCTTGCCTCCTGAGAAAACAATTTTAACTGGAAATTAGTTAATCCTTTACCTGTATACTAAAATGCATGTTGGTATACTTCTGAGACTTACATATTTTTGACCTAAAAAAGCATTGAAGAACACCACTGGAAACCTAGAATTTGAATTTCTGCTCTCAATAATAGTAGAATTCTTCTTGCATGTTGTAGAAGGATCCTTCCTGGTCCTGTTGTCACTGTGTCTGCAAGCAAAGCTGCCTAGTTCCATGTGTGTGGATAAAGTGTGCTAAATCTGGAGGAGACAGCTCTCAGTCTCTAGGATGGTGATGACAGGTCTGGAATTCCACTGTCATATTGTCAGGAGAAAAGTCAGTGTAAAATGAGAGAGCAATATGCCTCATGAGGACTGCACAGAGACATAGCAGCAGAGGTCTGCACAGCTTGTTTTGTGAGAGATGTGGCTGTATACCAGTGTGGTGCCAGGCATGATATCTTCATCAACTGTACTGATGTACCAACACCGAAGGCTGTACGTTAATGAACTGTTAATGGTACTTGTATTCATGCCATTGCAAATCATGAAATCCCAGACCTGTGCTGCTTGTGCAACTATACAGGCATAGCTACAGAGATTCTCACCTGCAGGGAGATTAAAGATGATTTTAGGCCATCAGTAATTTCTAACATCGTACCTCTTCTCATTATACATTAGGACATCCACGGGTGTCTCATGAGCTACAGCTAAAATGATGTGAGCTCCTGCCATCCTCATCTAAGTTACATGGGGGGACTGACAAGTAAGCAACAGTGCTGTTCTTTAACGTCTGAATTGTTGGTTAAATTCCTCCGAAAAGCCTTGCAAGGACCCCTTCACCACTTCTTTAGACTCCCCATCTCCTTCATGTCATTGGCCTACCGCATTTCGAAAACTCAGGTGACTATATAGGCTTGATTTTGGGACTTCATCTTCAGGTAGGCACTTGGTGGGGCTTTTTGTTTTGTTGGTTGGGATTTTTTCAAGCAACAGCAGAATTTTTCACACTTGTGTTTTTAACTCTGAAGGAGACTGTAGACTAGCAGATAAGATATGCATGCATGGAGGCATAAAACTAATGAACAGTTAATTCACTGCTAGATAATGTAAGTCTCAACCATTGGTAGCTGAGACAAAGAAACAGACAAAAAATGGAAACAGCTGAAGATTTTTTTTATGGAGCTGTGCAGTATACTTATTTTTAGAAACAGAAAAAATAGGTGTTATGTGTTGTTGGGGTTTTTTTGTCTTCTCACTCATGAATCTCCAGCTAAGCCTAAATGTGACAGTGTTGTTTCAAATGAGAATGTCTGAAAACTCTGAGCGACAAAACCCAGGGACTTGTAGTGGAAACAGGTGTGAACTCTTAGCTGCAGTGCTTTATGATCAGCATCAGCTCTTCATTGACGATATATGGAATATTCCTGCATAGTATTTTGAAACACCAGTTCCTTTAACTGTTTGCCATCCATGGAGTTGAGCTAGATGTTATTCCCACAGAATGGGTGTGAGTGAATCCTCAAAAAACCTAAAAGTCATAGAAACGGGACCCAAATTCCTGTTAGGTTTTTGTAAGTTTGAGTATGGTAAACTTGCCCACATTATTCAGAGTGTCTGTAGAAAACCAACTTCCTACCTCTTTTTTTTTTTTTTACCTCCAGGTCTGTCTCAGGTGCCTGTTACATATGTATAATTTTGTTTGTAGACAGCATGTGCTGTTAAGGAAAAACCTTAACCTATTTTAGACAATTAAAAGGAACAAGTCTTAATTTATACAAAAATACCCATAGAAAGTTAGGAACTGGTCAAGCTTGTAGTTATGACTTCCCTTATTTTGACATCCAGGCACCATTTCCTTATGTGGGTTTTGAAGTCCTGTTTTAGTACATTGTACTATGACAACCTGTGCATTGTAGCTTTAAATTACCTTGTAGGCTGAAGTGTACTGAATGGAAATAGAAGATCAACGAAAGAAATGTTTTTTTGCCAGGTGCTTGCAAACTAATATGTTTCCCTGCAGGCTAGAAATAAAAAGCATCTTATTAAATCACATCATAAATGACCCATGTAGCACAGTTTATTTTACATTACTTAGGTAAGGAGGCACTGAGCCAAATAAATCAAAGTGAACAAGGCAATAATTGTTCCTCCTTTTATATCACCTAAAATATGGGAGTAATGAAGGAAACGTGATTAAAGTGAGAATACTTTATTAATAATAGGCTTTTCTTTCATTGTTTTTTAGAGAAATCATGTTCACTGTGGATATGGAAGCCCTTTTCCCTGTATTTTCAAGCTGACATTTCATATATTTGAAAAGGATAATGCTGTACTTGTAAAATAAGATCAAGCACAAAATGTTGGGTGTTTTTTTTAGAGTACAGATTTCATAAGCTGTATTTATTTTGAAATTCTTTTCATGACTCCTTGCTGTGAGAAATCATATGTTCAGGAAGAGGTCAACACATCTCTTCAGTGCTTGTATTAAAAATTCTATGATTTTCTGGAGACTAAAGACCACCATAGATTCTTTCTTTCATGTGCCAGCTAGTTTTATTGAAATAAATGGAATTACTTAATGGAGGTTATGTGGTGAATCTGTTTCTTAACTGAACTGTGTACTATACCCATTAGTCTTCAGTAGGATTAAGATTTCACAGAGTAGCAAATTAGATTTAATCATTATAGCTTAAGTAAATGAAATAGAAATATGGCCCAGAGTAAAAAATGGCCTTAATTATGATTAAAAATATAAAACAAAGAGAAATACATCTTCATGATCAAGATTAATCATGCACTTGCCAGATCTGAAACATGATTAAATTTTTAAAGGTGCATCTTAAAGGACCAGTTTTTAAAGACAATATTCCAACCTGCTTGCACAGGAATGTCCTTACTGTCTCAGACCAACGGTCCTCTTAATGCAGTGTCCTGTCTCTGAGACACAAGAACATAAGAAATAGGAAATTTTAGAACTATATAGAGGTACTAACTACAGAACTACATACAGATCCTTTCTCAGGATACCTCTTGTCCTGGTTTCACCTGGGATAGAGTTAATTTTCTTCCTAGTAGCTGGCATAGCGCTGTGTTTTGGATTTGGTATGAGAATAATGTTGATAACACACTGAAGTTTTAGATGTTGCTAAGTAGTGCTTACACTAAGTCAAGGACTTTTCAGCTTCCCATGCTCTGCCAGGTGCACAAGAAGCTGAGAGAGAGCACAGCTGGGACAGCTGACCCAAACTAACCAAAGGGATATTCTATACCATGTGACGTCATGCCCAGTATATTAACTGGGGGGGAGTTGGCTGGGGGAAGCAGCGATTGCAGCTCTGGGACTGGCAGCATCGGTCAGCCAGTGGTGAGCGGTTGCATCACTTGTTTGTTTTTTTTTT
>VZTV01060771.1:0-10401 GCA_013400875.1 Anhinga rufa
AACTGACAAGGGGTGAATACACATCAGCACCACAGGAATTATAAAGTCCCTGCAGTGTTTTTACTGTCTCAGAAACACAGTTAAACTGGGAACTTCATTTAAGGATATGTTTAAAATAACTCCAAATACAGAACGCAAAATCTAAATATTTAAGCGTTGTCCTAAACATGACCACTTAAATAAGGGAAACTAAGAACTAGGCAGCAGGAGAAGCAGAGTGGAGTTAGATGTACTTGTGTATTTAAAAATTCTAATAAACATAGTCACACGCTAATCCTAAGTGTATAGAGGCATTCCTGCAAGAACTGCCTCTGTAGTTCACCCTGGCAAGTAAATAAAGCAGCAATAAAGCAGCTACTTAGTACTTGTTACTCCTGAAGGCCTGAAGTGGGCTTCTGGCTAAATCATATAGCGGATACAGTCTTCAAACTGCTTCGAAGATTAAGTTATAATATCTTTAAGAAGGACAACTTTCAATATCAGGTTAAACATAGACACGAGTTTCTTTGTATTTCTATACATCTGTATTTCTTTATAGGTAAAATACTGTTTTACTTCATCACTAACTACAACTAGAGCTGCTTCCTCAGAAAAAAACAAAAACACCTCCCAAAAAAACTAAATCCCAGCATATTCTGTCAAACACCTCCTAGCATACACAGTTCTTGTTGTTGCCCCATTAATTATTTGAATGTTACAGCTTCATCAAATCTGTCTAGCTTACAGCAGCTCTCTCAGGTAAAAGATGCTCTGTCCTCAAAGCTACTGTTTTTTTTTTAAGAAATCTGCAAATCAAATACATGAAACGAATTTGCACTGAATGCTGCCAACCCCATTATCTCCACAGTTTAAACATGAAATTGCTATTCAAAATGTTTTAGAAACCTTTATTTTTACAACCATTACGCTCAACAGGACATTATTCTCAAAAAGTCCAGCAGTTAACGCAGGATGACACCAGCCACAGCACACATACAAAAGCCACAGGTGAAATGCAAGAATTATTAATTTTGCATGAGCTAACATCTCTGATCACAGGCTGGTTATAAAAAAACTGATCATCTTTTTTATTTTCCTTCCAAGCGCCAAATGGCAGGGGAATAGAATGGTCTGCCAGCATACAGCCACACTGCTAAATTTCTCATCTGGCTCTGCTGCATCCAATTCTGTTGCTGGGAGGTAGACAAATGTTTACTGATATATGACTGCACATGAAGATGGAGAACCAAACATTTTCCTATCTGAAAACCAAATCTGGAAAGCAGACTGGCTATGAGTAGTCTTCTATCAATTGGGTTTTTTACACAACTTGTCATTCATTAAGCTACCTTCAAACTATATGGAAGCTGAACTGGGAATACATCAGGCTCAGCATTGGTCTATCCTACTGCATACGGATTTTGTTTTTCTGAACTATCACACTGCAGAAATCACAACAGAAGGCAAGTTATTGGCTTTTACCATGAAGCCCAAACTTGAATAAGAACAAAAATAAGGGTGTGGGCTCAGTGTGAAGCCACTTTACCCATCACACCATTCAGATGAGGATCATGTTCAGTAGTAGCTGTCACAGGGTAGGTACCTTTTCAGCATTACTGGAATTTGGATGGACGAGAATTTCCCCTGTATCAGACCATTCCTTAAGCAGAGTCCAAGAACAACTCTCGGGCAGTATCCTACAAAGGAATCTACAATCAAAGGAACCTACTACAATCCAGGTGTCGTAGCTTCATGGCCAAAACCAAATTTCACAGCTACTGCAGAGAGCAGCTCCATGGGCAAAGAAAAAGCAGGTGAAGAGCATCCTTAGCTTACTCATAAATCAATGTCTGTTCAAGAGTTTCCAAGTCTTCTTGAAAAGGTATTTTAATAATGACAAAGGTGTTAAGGATCAAATCCTTAGCATAGATTGAGGATTCTCTAAACTGAAAGATCCCACTAATTTAGATACTCACAAATACAGGTTCTCCTCTGAAGTCAAAACACACCTCAAATGTGCATGATTGGTGTAAAGACGGTAACTAATGTTGTACCAGAAATGCAGTGAGCATACTTTTGACAAAAACTTCATTAAATCTGGGTGCTATCAGTGAGTGCTGAGTGATCATTATTGCTAGTTCTATTTATTATTTGTTTCAGGTAGGAAACAATTTATTTTGTGCTGTCTAGCCACATCTGTACATTCAGTCTTTCTCCAGTTTCCCAGACTGAAATCATAGTTCTACACATGCAAATTTTACAGATGCAATGGTACAGACTGCATCAAAGCTACTATGCAATTTTTATTTTTAGTTAAAGACATGCCTCACTCCCTGGCTGTAACAGATTTTATCCTTAAAAGTGTAACAACCATCACAAAACAAGAAATACCATGAACCACCTGGGATTAGTCTTTGTTTGTTAAGAGTCCAAAGAAGAAGCATTGCTTCATAACATATTCTTCTAGTGAAAGACACTACTGTCAGAGGTCAGGGGTAGGGCAGGTGTGAATGTCTGCATACACCTGCAGTAATGCTACAGAAGCTGCAGTGCTATTAAAGCTGGAATAAACAATTGTAATAGGAATAAAATGCTTCATAAAAATTCCCAACAGTATCTCATTAGGATGTACTATAGCGCACTGCATTCACTTTACATGGCAGTGTTTGGGGCATCTGCTAAAGCAGTCTGTTCTTGAAAATAATAGGCATAACTGGATGGCAACAACAGTATCTTATTTATGTGGCAAATGACTGATCTGAGCATAAGACTACAAGATAGGCAAGCCTGAGATTCAAATGTAGTTATGAAGCCTTCTCCAGATTACTTCCACAGCACTTGAACTTTCAGTCTCAGCTCTCCCTCTTGCAAAAACATTTAAGTGACAGAAAAAAAAGTGACGATGCATCCAAGTAATTCCCTCTGACAAAGAAAACTACAATGTAAGTGCTTGCTACACATCTGTTTCCTTCTTTACAAGCTAACTTACACCTACCCATCAAGCCACAGAACTGATGTATAACTATTTATGGAAGAAACACAGCTACACTCTAAAATACTACAAGCAACAATATTTATTGCAGACTACAGGTAAGAAAGCTCAGGAAGCTCTTTACCCACAGGTGACAATAAAATTTATGGATATGACCCCATATCTATTTATTTCTCAATTATTTTTTATTTCCAATATGCTCTTTTACAAGCAAAAACTCTTCCTTTGCCTTGGATATCTTCTTAAAACCTGGACTCAGAATCAAACTAGGTCCCTACAGTAAGACGCATCCTAACCAGAAGCAGTGGTTTTCACACAGATGAAGGAGCACAGTTGCAGGGACCGTTCAAAGGGAAAAGCTTAATGCATCTCTAAGTTATAAATGTGTGATTCCTAGCAACTACATGAAAACAGTATTATATAAAATATTTATGTATGATATTAACCTAACATTTTTGGTTGCAAAGGCCTGGGTTCAGAAACACCAGTTTGAAGTACAAAATGTTCACGTTTTACTACTCTCTTTACACATGAATTCTTTCTAAGTTGTAAAACATGTTCTCATGACAATCTCTTCTGATCTTCTGACAGCCATAAGAAGAAAATACCTAACGTAGCTTTAATTAAAATAATGGGACAAAGTCAATTTACACAACTTCATTAAAAATACACTGTGATACACAGGTATTTCACATATCACATTTTTTGAATGGAAGTCTTTCCATTCGTATTTTTCAAAGTAATATAGTTTATGTATTAAACAAAAAAAAGGCATGAAAAAAGTGATACTAAGTTTTATCTTTTTGTGTGTTGTAATGATGTGTACCTTTTCTCATTTCTACAGAACACAGCTGTGGAAACTTCCTCACAAAATTACTTCTTTTTCTGCTTACTTTACGGTTTATTTTCAGTTAATAAAAGAAACTTTGCACAATGACCAGTATATCCAGCTTACCTGAAAGCTAATTATAAGATCAATTACAGCCTCTTCTCTTAGAAGTAATTTACGTCTTAAAAGGAGCTTCACAGGCTCAGAGCAGTAATTCATCCTCTAGTAAGGGAGTGTGACAACAACTTTCATCACCAAAATCAAGGGTGAAAACAGCTGATTGAAGTTGCATAGAAGATTCCACACAGCTTTTTAATTCTCCGAAGTCCTACGCAGCAGCCATTTCTGTTTTGATCTCTGCTCAAAACGGACCATAAACATGTCTCAAATCAAATTCAAAGCCCAGAATACTAAATTTAGTAGATCACAAACAAACTAGAACCAGAATCACAAGATCGTTAATCTACACTTGTCAGTCTTGGCACACTTTCACTTCAACGCAGGCAAACCAGAGCTGCAGTCAAGTACCTGACAGAATTTTCTGAAGTCCCCACAGTCGAAGGATCTGACATGTACAATACTTTCACATTATGATGTGCATGCAGAATGCCTCTAAGACATAGACAACAGTATCTCTCTTGATTTCAGCTACGCTACACAATTTATACAAACCCAGAATCTGATCTCTGGTTACAGATGCTCTCCTCCAACAAGGGCAACAACATAACTTTTCACACGTCATTATGCACTACTATGTCTTGATAAACTTCTAACAGCCTCATTAGAAAATGCGCAGAACACCGGTGCATATGAATAGATAATCCTAGCTATGGCCAGGCCAACCATTCAGCATCCTGACCATCAGGCACAACCTCCTCCTACGTTCTAATGGAACCTGTTGGAAACAGAGGCATCTTCTATATGTAACTTCAATGTGAAATGTTTCAGATCCTTTTGGATGCTGACCAACGTTAAAGGATTTTCTAGCCTGCCTTCCGTGCTGTATGCATTATGGTGCTGCATTTCATAGGCACTGGGAACCTGTAACTTTTCCTGGGTAAACAGATTCTGCAGATATCAAAATGTATCAGAAATGTACTGAATAGAACTAAAACTAAGTATATTCACAAAAATACTCTGAAGTGTTAATTTGACAGATGTGGTGTCCTTCGATTCCTACATGATTTTCTGCCATTTAATACACATATAGAATGTTCCATTTAATACACGTATAGAATGTGTACTAAACTTGATTGGTAGGAGGGAATTTTCAAGTTTGCACATGAAGTTACTGTATCCTGGATCAAAACTGCTACACAGTGAGTTTTGTTGTTGCCTGATCCAAGGCCTATTAAAATAAATAGAAAAAAAAATTAATAATTCTCAATGGGCTTTAGATCAGAATAAAATTACCACTCAAAGTTTATTTCTTGATTTTCACCTGTTATTCAACAGACTTGCTCTCTGTGCCCTTAATCTAATTCATTTGTTTCTGCAACAGAAGTTTTATAGTCTGTGTGTGCAATCCCTGATGTTTCATATACGTAAGCAAAGGCAAGTTAGACTCAGCACAGAGTCAAGAGATTGCCAACAAGGCAGCTAATGAGATGCACATGTACCACCCCAGTGAAAGCAAAACAATAATATAGATATACATAAATAAATCATTTTGCCTGCAGAACACCCATTACTTCTTATGACAGGAAACTGTATGGGAGTTTAACTTTGTATTTGTTCATGAGTGCAAAATTTTTACTGCAGAACTTTCCACTGATGCCAATAAGGAAATGAAACTCCCACAAACTGTGTTTTTTACTATCATGCATTATGGAATTTATTTGCACAATAAGCAGGTCAAGATACGTATTTATTACCATCCTTTGCTATTTCCTAATACTGCCAGTTCTGTTTCTTCAAGTTTTCAGAAACAGGGAAAAGAAGCAGAGGTTCTTGATTGTTCAGCAAAATATTTGGGCTCTCAGCTGTGGTAACTTTCCATAAAGTTAATGAAGACTGAAAGTGTTTCACGCCAGATCCATGAGCAGCACATTATTTTCCCACCGCTTCAGAACAAGCTTGGGACTGAAGGTGCCTTGTCCCTGGAGCCCTGGCAGGCTCTGCCATGAAAGCAATGGCTTAACCTTAACCTTGGGGTTTGAAAGACTTTCTACAGGTGTTATACCTAAGTATGAACTAGCTATGCATTTCAGAAGTGGTTAGAAATCTCAATGGACATACAAAAAAAAAAAAAGATTCCTATTCACTTCTACCAAATACCAACAACTTTCATGTTTCTGCATGAGTGAGAGCACCTGTATCAGGGAGAAGGAAAAGAGGTTCAGGTTCTGTCCAAGGAGAGCACAGGTTAGCATTACTCAGGTTACTATTATTCAGGACAGGCAACAGAAGGGCAATGCTCATTTACAAAAGGGGTACACTAAGCAATCCAGCATCAAAGGAAAAGTGTTCCAGTGGATATACTCCTCCAGTGACCACCATCTCTCAGGCTATGGTGGAATGCCCCAAAAAAGACATTGAAGATCTGTTACTGGTAACCTCAGAGAATTTTTATGTTAATCCTTTGCTCTGTGTAATAAAAGGAAGTGCCAGTAGAACTTCAGGCGTGCATACTTAAACAGCATTTCTATCTCCAGCAGTACTAGAGAGAGGGGTCTATTTTTCAATAAAAGTAGAAAAACTGCAGCTTTACCATGTGAACTGTCACTCAAAACTTTCTTAAAATCAACTTTTTTTTATTGATCTAACAGCAAATTCTGCTAGAGACATGTGGAATGGAACAATAAGTTGTCTAGGGACTACAATTTTAACCATGTTGCATGCTGCTGCTTTAATTATGTAAAATAGTATTAAGTAACAAACTGTTTATACATAAAGTGCATAATTTATACACCAAAAATTATGATAACTGGATCATACTATATTCTTAGCTCCTTCCTCCTCTGCCTCTTCAAACTCTCAAGTGGAGTGACAGTTAGAGAAATACCTGTTCTAGGCTGGGCTACTGACGAATTACATTTTTCCCATTGATCTTCCAAAAACAGGCACTTGCTCTGAAGAACTGAATCAACAACCACACAAGCTTGGAGAGAGAGCAATGCGTATTTCATAATCTCCCAAGTGTGATGTTTTTAACAGCATTATAGGCATGACAACAATGGACTAAAAGGAGAACACAGAGATTTGTGGCTGTCACTATCCTCTACCCCAACATCGTTTCCATAGTTCATTTGGGTTTTTTTTCAGTGGGGGAAGGGTGGGGCGGGAGGGGTGGGATATGAAGTAAACTTGCTTAAAATTTCTATCCTCTTTTCTGGAAATGATAATGTAAGTTATGAATTGTCATTTAAATAGAGCTGGTTTCATTTGACTTTTATTATAGCCTTAACACTAACTCTCATTTATTAAATTTAATAACAGCTCCTTAAAGTTACAGAGAATAATGCAGTGCAATCACTGAAAACGTATTTGATGAAAATAATTTAACGTTTCCGATATTTCACAAGACTATGCTGCATCCCTACGCTTATTCTTGTCTAAATACTGCAGCTGCACCCCTCCGGAGCCTTTGGTCCGTCAGATGCAGAGCTCAGGGCAAGTTCCAGGGAACTCAAAAACGGAACGCCGTTTTGCTGACGGGTNCCCCGGAGAGACCGAGGGTGCTCCGGCTCCTCCGCCGCACATCAGCCGCGGTCTAACCGGCGGAAGAGGCGAAAAAGAAAAGCAATTCGTCTCACGTCGGCGTACGGCCCTCGGGAAGAGTCCCTCCAAGTCTCCACAAACTTCCCACTGCCTTAAAATGTTCAGCACTTCTGGGACAGGCGAGCTCTGGAGTTTGGTCTAACTGACCGGCTGGCTGTATGTTTTCGGAGCAAAACGTACAGGCAAGGTCATTTTAATGGCAAGACTAGAGTCGCCCGCTACGCTGCTACACACAGCCATGGGCTTGCTTGCAGCAAGGCTGTTCGGACTTCCTACCAATAAATCAAGGTCACAGGCTACCTAAAAGAACAAAAAAGGCGATTGCTGTTTGCTGGAATTTTAGATCACCAGGAGCTTCTAAATATTAAATCTGCAATCAGTAATAATTACTAAACTGTCACCTTTTTGTTTCCCAACATGCTTTCTCTTGTGCTTTGGAGAAAAATCTACTTATGTTTAGACTGGTTTGCTTCTACCAGAGTATGAAACATACCACACTGCAAGCAGAATACATCGACCTTCTTATGTTCTATAGAAGAATTTTTTTCTCAATGAATTCCTGCTTATTTACACTATATCCACTGGTAAAGTCTAAGTACATCTAAGAAATGTTCAAACTTGAACAGGATTGACAAATAGCTGGTGCAAACAGTCCTCCAGGACACAACTAACGATCTGTGGGCATGATCCTACAGATGTGATTCATTCTGGCAAGTGTGATTTCAGAAGAACAGTCCGATTTAAGGATTATTTAAAAACCATTACATTATCAGGGTTATGCAGTAATTTCTTTTGCCTGGAGAAGATTACTCACATTCCTGAGCCAAGTATTTTAAAGGTACTTCTTGTTTTTCAGATGTCAAGTGTAACATAAATTTATGACCACAGCTGGATGTAAATTTTGCTCTGCATGATCTTCACCTTATTTTTTAAAAGTCAAGTCTGTGTACAAAAAAGGACTGTGCCTAAATTAAAAAGCTATCAGATATGTAATAGCTAAGGGTGGTACTATGGCCTGCCTTGACTACCACAGTTTTCAGTGTCCCTCAGACAAAAACATAGGGCATTGCTGTTTTACAGGCAGGTGTACTTGTGTTCTGTACTGTCAGACAGCACTGAAAACTACATTAACCTTGATTAAGTCACATGATTGCATAACTCCTTCCATGTAGCCGCATACATGAGCAAGTTGCTTAAAAATAATAACTTAAATACCAAAAAACCCCAGAATTACGTCTTTATTTTTTTTAGCATTATTTCTTCTGACCCGTAACACACTCCTAAGGGAATGAAAATTTTTAAATATGTACCTGAAAAAAACCCCAACTGAATCTTAGAGTTAACTACAGGGACCTACAACTGTTTGGTTATCCTGCATAAAATTTTCCATTTAAAGTTTCTGGAAAATGCATAGAGTAATTCAAACGTTTACAGAGTTTTTTTTCAGCTTTGCTCTTCATGCCTGAAGCACCACTTGTGAGAAGATACACCGGAGAAGGCGGCTCCTACATTGCAGCAACGCTACTTATTTATTTTTATACGGATAAAGAAACCTTTTTATTAGTGCTCCAGTCGTTTATAAAGATGCTCTTTCACCAGAACACTTGTTTATTGAGTACAATATCATTAAACAGCTTTCAATATCTTTGATATTAATGCAGAGAAACTGGGTTCTGAGCCAGAAATAGAAGTTTTACATGTGCAAGGACCGCACAACAGGATCTAATTTGGCAAAGAGTCTTCAGTAACATAATACTTCTCTAACATTACCCTAAGTAAGGGACTATGGTGCCATTCCACACTGAAACTACAGCATTCATTTGCACGGAAGCAGGGTACTTACTATGCAATTCTTAATTATTTTTTTTTATTTTTTTTTTTACTGATTGGTACCACTGGAAGAGTCATCTTTGCCCTTGAAAGCTGTCATTTCAGTTTGTAGCTCAAGGCATCTCTAAGTAATCTGAAAAAGCAAAAGCACTGATGTATCTGTGAGCAAGGTGGTTTTCCCTTCAAAACTTTGAAATCCATCTGTGGTATGTTTCAGCTGAGCTGAAATGCCAATTCTTGGTCAAAAAAATTACAGCTGAAATGAGAACTAACTCCCTTGGACAGAACCTGTGACAGTGAGACTTACTCTACTGCTTTGATCATTATGTTCCCCCTACCTTTGGCCCTACCTTTCTCGACAGTTTTCCTCTGTCACATTCCTAGTGGCTGCACAGCATTAAATGAAACAAGTCAAACATAAGCCTTCCCCCTCCTCTTAAACATTCTCCTAGACTTTGCTTGTACCTAAGACAACGCAGTGAAGATTACATACCTTGCACAGTGAAGATAATTAACCCTGCCATCAAGAGACAATGCACGGCACGAAATTTAGTCATTGGGAAATAAGAGACTGTTGCTGTACCTCTGCTAGAGAAGACGGCAGGCGTAACACGCTTTCTCGGTGACAGAGCCTCGGGGTTAAGTGAGCCTTCGGCATGACCGCAGGCAGCAGTCAGTCCCCTGCAGGCAGAGCTCCCCAGCACGCATACACCTGCCGGGGGTCTCTCCAGAGATGGGGTCTGTTCGCCCAACCTCGGCGGGCGCGCAGCCATCACTTTTGCTCTCCGAACCGGTGGGAAGTGCCAAGTACTTACCGCCACTGCGCCCCGAGACAAACTGCCTGGCACCCCCTGCTACGCCGGCAACGCTCGCTGACCCACCGAAGGGAACGTTACCTGGATTTCCCTTGCATGGTACACTATGATGAGCCCGAGCAGGATAATCGTGGAGAGGCTAATAAGGCATTTCAGAGCGAGGGAATACAGCGACTCCTGCAAGAGAAAGACAGTGCCGTCCCTCAGAGACGCGGGCGCGGGGGCCGCCGCCGCCC
>VZTV01060771.1:11930-23950 GCA_013400875.1 Anhinga rufa
GCGGGCGGGGAGGCTCTCCGGGGCCGGGGACCTGCCGCGGCGGGTCGGCAGGAGCTTTACCGCGAAAGGGGGTCGGTGTCGCGGCGTAGCCGCTCCCCCGCCGGCTCTGGCGGCCTGGCAGGCCGCGCCAGTGCGTTCCTTAGGCTGGCCGCCTGCTACCATTTTGCCTCTTCCCCTCCCTTTCCTTCCCAGACTCTCACCGAGTGATTCATTCCCGCAGCTCCCTTAGGCAGAGCAATGTCTGCACCAGGTGAGGTCCCCTTTCTGTATTTATTTAAGGGTTTTAAGATTCTTTAAGGGAGGAACCATGAAAACGGTAAGTAATTTACCTTGTTACGGCTGTGCCAGTCTTGTCACCTGGGTCACATTATAAGAGTTGGGTTTTTTTTTGTGGTGTTCCCCCCCCCCAGGCAGGCAGTGCTGTCTGCGGCTTGAAAAATCAGCTGCAAAGTTTAACAGCATGGAAGGTTTCCTTACATCTTCAGCTTCTCTCTAATGTCAAAGACAAAACCCTCTAAGCCTTTATAGGATGAAAGCCTATATCCGTATGATTTCTATGTCTCACACAACAATCAATTTGCTTTGAAACTCCACACACTTGAATGGCTTGCATTTTAGAACTTTGAGTGAGGCACCGTCAATAAGGAAGTTTTTAAATTTGCTCTGCTATAAAATTTCAATTACTTAATTCCTAATCATGGTGTACCTTTTAAAGCAAGTACATATTGCACACACACAATCAAACAACCCTCAGTAATGTTTTAAATGTCGTGGTTGTACAGTATAGGTAGATTACTCAGGGAGTGACCAAAAAATTAAAAATCTCCGTGTATGTTTACATAGCACAGATTATTTTGGAAAAAGCACCCATAAATAGCTGTATGTGTGGTACACAGTATCATAAGGCCTTGTGATAATTCACTATTGGTTTAACAACTGTTTTTTGAATAAAAATACACAAACACATTCTCACATGAATGATAAAGCACTTTCCAAATACATCATTCTGTGGTTTTAAATTATGCTAAAGTGTATTTATGTAAATTATGCTAAAGTGTATTTGGATGCTTTCCATTCTACTCGGTTCTCCTGAGCACCAATGACAAAAAAAAAAAAAGATGCTTTTATTTTTAAGCATGTCTGTCTAACACAGGTTCAGATCTTCCATTGTTTGTCTGAAAAAATATGGTGTTATAATTCCATCTCACTGGTCCTATTTTGCCTGTGTTCTCAAACACACACACGAATTACATGGATCTTAGAAAATTAAAATCTTAGGGAACCCGGGCTTTTATCACACTGCAAATAAAAGTCCTGCACAGATGTGCTGTCAGAATATACATTTTGTGAACTAGTTAAAGATTTAGATAAGCCTAGGTGTCATCTTTCCTTTTCCATGCATGTCCTTAATATTTGCTTAAAAATACTTTCTTTTAAGTGTTCTCCTTAACAGAAGATAAAGTTCTCAGGATCTAGTTTACCATGAAGGGCTTTTTAGGAAATTCGTAAATCGTTGTGTATTATTTAGAATTCACCAAGTTTCTGTCCTGTAATTTCATCTACTCTGGTCATGAAAGGTTTTATTAGAATTGTGAAGAAATTATCTTTTTATAGTCTTGGTAGACTAAAATATATGATAGCTGTGTCCTAGATGGGGAAAATGATTGCATTTGTTTTTCTAATTCATACATAAAAGTTACAGTCCCAATTTTACTACATCTACTACTGCTAACCTAGTTATTTGTAGAAATGGGAAGGACAGCATTGTTAGCTTTTGGATATTTCAGCTACTTGCTTGATTGTTTCATTATGCAAATAAACAAATGAATATTCCCGTGTTTAACACAAGAGGTCATACTAATCACACACCATTTTACAAAACTAGTCAACTAGAGGTTTTATTTCAGTTCCATTGTGCAACCTGGGATATCTCATCACAGTTTCAAAGTCTAAAAAAAGAATTGTTGAGAGTTTGCATTTTTCATAACTAAAGAGGTAAACCATCCTATCTCTGGCACTGATTAATGAGCTGGAATAGAAAGGTGCTATTTAATCTAACATCTTCCCATGTAAAATAGTTTTAAAGTTTACTTTTTACAATTAATGTATTTATTTTCATAAATAAAATACATTCTTCACATGAACTGAATTGTTATATTCTTTTGTATCACAAATAAATTAGCATGGGCAGCTCAGAACTGCTACATCATACCAAACTAGTAACAGTGAACCCTGATGAAACAAACATTATCTGTTAGAGGTCAGGGCCTTTGTTTTTTTAATACTACTGTGGAACTGCTGTTACTGATTATCATAGGTCCTGCTGCTGCTTTGCCAGAGGCTGTTTTTTCACACGTATGTGTGCGAGTATACACGCATGTGTGTGCACACCTCTGTATGAAGTAAGAGGCAATTACTGCAGACCTCATTTGATAATGATGATTATTGGAGATGTTTGGAAAATTGATTTTTTTTCCAAACCCACTAATTGCAAGAACAAGATAAACGCTGTTGAGCAAAACTGTATCAATAGCAGGACAGGAAGCTTAACAGACACAGGAAAAATTAGATTTCTGAGAGGAAAAAAACACTATGAAATATTTGAAGTGAGAGCTAATGGCTCGTTATTTGAAAAGCTCACATAACAACATCCGATGGAGATACAACACCTACAGGCTGTAATAAAAGGTATTTTGGCTGTTACCCTATTGCCCCTACTCATGCCGGACTCCTGCTAAAATCACTGAGAATTCTGCACTCATAAAAATGTCAAAAAATATAGAAAGATAGTAATGAAAAGGAAACAAAAGGAATAATAAAATAAAAAAAAAAGCCTAGGAAATTCCATTCTGTAACAGTATTTTGGACTCAAAGCATATTCTGCACAAGACCCGGGGTTTTCTAGAAAGCACTAAAGGAAGCAGCCTTGTCCAGTTCAAAAAAAGCAAGCGGATGCAGAGCTCAGTGTATACACAGAAGGATGCCATTCAGTGAAAGCAGCGTCACATTAATAAAAGCAGAGGTAAGACCGACAGCAGTAGGGTGTCACAAGATCATTCAGGTGTATCCGTGCAGCAGTAAAAATGCTCTGTGAGACAACACCAAAATGACTACAGTACAGCTGCCAAGACAATGGCATGGAAACTAACCATATGAGCCACGTGTGTAAATTACCTTTTGCATACCATCTGGCAGGGCTCACCAGATGTCTCTGGCATTCACCCCAGCAACTTCTCTTGTCAGGTAGTTATATGCCCTAACTGGAATCCTATCCCTGCTGGACCTGGGCTCATTTCAAAGGCTTTTTGATAATGTCAATGTCCACAGTTGTGGGGGAAGGATAAGAAATACCAAATAATGATTCCATGCAGATAGTATGGCTATGTATTAGAAGGAGGCATGATTTGACTGATTCCACTTTGGGTTTTATACTGTTCCACTAATCTACACTTTCTTCTGCTCCTCCAGCATATCACCAATGAAAATGCAGATTCACTCCAGTTCAAAACCTACATCTATTAGCTGGGACATAGAGGATACAAAAGATAAGGACACTGGATTGACAGCTCTAAAATACTAACCAAAATTTTCAGATGTGGGGATGCCTTAATTCATGGGGGTGCCACTTAAGGAACAGCTAGAATTGCTGCACACCTTTCCTCCCGTCAAGGGGCCTCCCTCAAGGGATGGAGCTTTTTCAATTTTTTTGCTAAGAAAATTTTTTATTACTGTTGAACATGCTAAAAATATTCAATGGGGTCCACAAAACAGCTGGGGAAATGTTTCTTCCCTTAATTTACTTTTCCATCCTTTCTGGGTTTTTTTTATAGTACTTGGAGATCATGCAAACCTAATGACTTCTTTTCTTGCCCCTACTTTTTTCTCATTATCAAGGGATACTGCCACCCAGAAGGAGTTTCTTAGCTAGCTAATTGCATCAGCGCTAATACTGTTTTGCACAGCCATCACGGGTGCTCAGCGGGTGACTATTAAATTATGTTTAATCTGACTACCTTTTATTATTCTCACAGAACTTTAACTCAGTTCAATTACTGAAATGATTACATCATGCAGCATTTCTGTTCCAGCCTATGCCAAAGCACAGAATGACTTTGAGTGTGTGGAGGTTTATCAAGCATTTAGCCTTACTTTTAACCTTGCAGAATCCAGTATTTGAAGACTTTTGACCCATTGAGTCCAGTGAGACAGTGTTTACATGTAAATATAAGATCATCCCTTGCAAAGTTGGTAGTGCACAAACGGAAGATGTTAACGGCACTTTTCCGCTCCATAAAATATGTCATTTCTGATTCATGCAGCAATTGATTCTAAATAATTAAATTTCATTTGCCCATATTTGAAAAATAAATATTTTCTTCCACTGGTACTTTACCATCACTGCTTCCGTTTTACCATCAGAACATAGTTACTATGGATTTGTACTGGCATTGTTATATTTGGAAAATTAATTCTAGGTTACTTACTATATTGTAAGATCCCTTATTAGGCTGTAAAATGTGAGAGATGGACTTTGCTTTTATCAGGTGACAAATGTGTGATGTGTATGATTGCCTTCAAAACTTAAATGCACTATAGGTTCTTCCAGTCAGTAGCCATCCTCATTCAAAACATGTATAAAGTGCAAGGTTGCTTCTTTGGTTGTGTTTACTGGGGGCTTTTTTATTTGTTTCTGCAGTCCTGATTCACCGACGGACTCTACAACTTCCATAGCCCATTCAAATCCCATGTCACAAAATTCCATTTGTTCGTTGTCATCATCATACCTAAAGCCTTTTGGATACATATATAACACATAAACATGTCAATGTATGTTGTGGTCCTGTTTCCAGAAATCATATCTCTAACAAGTTTGGAAAATCTATACACTTGGCAGAACAAATGGAAGCAAGGAAAAGATGAAAGTCAATGTCCCATTTTATGTTACCTGCAGTCCTACTTTCTACTCAATATACACTTAACTGTATTTGTGCTGTTGTTTTCCTAATCTATGGGATGGCTGACTTGAGGAACAAGTTTGGGTCAGAGGAATGGGGCAGTCACTGAGGGAAGAGCATCTCACTCCTTCCTTCCTAGCTAGGTTTGTCTGCAGCATCTTATTTTCTCCTCTCCCCTCCCCTTCATATTACACCTCCTTCTCAGACTTCCCCACTGCAGAGGAGATAGGATGCTTATTCTTATGGTACAACATAGTGGTATGACATCATTATGGTATGACAGCACCCCTGGGTCAGGTGGTGGAAGACAGGGAAGAGTTGTGCAGCACAGCTTTTGTCAAAGTAGGGAGTTATTCAAGTGGGGTTGTTCAACCTAGAGAAGAGGAGGCGGTGGGGAGACCTGATAGCAGCCTTCCAGTACTTAAAGGGGGACTATAGGAAAGATGGGGATGATCTCTTTAGCAAGGCCTGTTGTGATGGGACAGGCGTAATGGTTTTAAACTAAAGGAGGGTAGGTTTAGACTGGATATGAGGAAATAATTTTTTACAATGAGGATGGTGAGTCACTGGCACAGGTTGCCCAGAGAGGTGGTAGATGCCGCATCCCTAGAAACACTCAAGGTCAGGTTGGACGGGGCTCTGAGCAACCTGCTCTAGTTGAAGATGTCCCTGCTCACTGCAGGGGGGTTGGACTAGATGACCTCTAAAGATCCCTTCCAACCCAAACCATTCTATGATTCTATGATCTGTGCTTCAGGCTGGCTCTGGCTTGATAAGCTCAGCAACTGAGAAACTATTTGAAGTGATATTCCAGAAAGTGTTGGGAAGTTTTATGAAATTTTCATTCTCTGACGTATAATTCTTCTCACTTCTTTATCCCTTATATTTCCATACTACTCAACCAAAAATTAACTGTGTTTTTGAGGAAAGGACTAGGCAGTTTTCATTATAAAAACTGAGTTTATGGAGAAAGGGCTTAAGTCTTTTCACATAGCCCATAAAATCTTATCCCATTCAGAAAACATTTCTATAGAATTGAACTTCCTTCATTCCAGCTGGGTAAAAGCCATATCTGCAACCCAATATATCAGATTAGTAGGTCTTGTATTAGCAAAGTGACATTTAAAAATACATATAACACTGTAGACTGCTTTAAAAAGTTTGGATAATCAGACCATTTTTCAAAGGAAAAAAATATAATTTTTTTTTTCATTCTGTCTACAACTTCACACATTCAAAATATATGCTACATTAGAGTAGTCTGATGCAGAAATGGGAAACATATCAACAGTATGGTTTCTTCATTCCTGACCAGCATTTTAGGTTCTTAATCTTTTTGGAAGGTCAAAAGCAAGTTGGAAATGGAAAAGATCTTCTGGCTTTAATTATGAAATCTCTGCTGTAACTATTATAAAGTATGTCCTAGAAGTTCTTTCTCAGACTAATTTTCCTCATATTAAAAATGTATCAGTGTTAAAGCTGGTCCAAATAAAACTAGTTTTTCTGTCTCACAGAAGCTTATCCTCTGGAGAAGAAAGCCACCCATAGATATGGTAGGAATCCATTTTCCCCTTTGCAATCATTACTGCGGAACGAACAAGGCACTTAGGTAAGAGATCTTCCTGTACCGCCTCAGGACACAGCAATGCAGATGTCAGACAGTGTTGAGAGCAACAAGTCATCAAATTGTCACATACTACTCAGTAATCCAGTTTCTTTTTAAGGACAGAATTCCAGTATTCAGCCAGCCATGTTCTCTGAAGGGTGGAGATGCAAGGTCCACCTGCACCTCTGTGCACCTCGTTTCTAGGCATCTGACCCCCACTGCAGAGCTGAAGCACATGGATTAGAGGAGTTAGCAACCCAGTATGCAGAGCTTGAGCTAGTAAAGAGTGTGAACTGAGGATAGGAATATGACCTCCAGACCAACACTTAAACGATGACTCTCCTTTTGAGGAGAACTCTCTTATGATGGTGTAGGAGCCTAAGCATTTTCTTTTAAACACCATCAGCTGTTGTGTTCTCCTCTTAAATGTAAGCTAATTTCTTCACCACATAAACACAGGGAAAAAAATGCGTAGGGAAGAAAATGTGATTTTTCCTTTCTGGTAGCCTGGACGGGCTCATGTGCACACTCCATCTTAGAGACCAGGTCCTAAAAATCAAGCTGTGTTGTAGCTGGGGATGAATGGACTGTCGTGGTTTAGCCCCAGCCAGCAACTAAGCACCGGCACTAAACTGGCAACCACGCAGCCGCTCGCTCACTCCCCCCACCCCTGTGGGATGGGGGAGAGAATCGGGAGAGCAAAAGCAAGAGAACTCGTGGGTTGAGATAAGAACAGTTTACTAATTAGAATAAAAAAAGGCAATAATAGTAATGATAATAACAATGATTAGGATAATATAATATAATAAAAAGGAAAACAATGAGGGAGAGAAACGAAACCCGAAAAGAAGGAAAACAAAACCAAACCCAAAACCCCACAAGTGATACAACCGCTCACCACCCGCTAACCAACGCTGCCAGTTCCCGAACCGCGATTGCCCACACTCCCCCCCAGTCCCTGCCAACTCCCCCCAGTTAATATACTGGGCATGACATCATATGATATGGAATATCTCTTTGGCCAGTTTGAATCAGCTCTCTTAGCTGTGCCTCCTCCCTTCCTGGCTTCTTGTGCACCCGGCAGAGCATGAGAGGCTGGAAAAGTCCTTGACTAGTTCAGCACTGCCCAGCAATAGCCAAAACGTCAGTGTGTTATCAGTATTATTCTCATACTAAGTCCAAAACACAGCACTACACCAGCTACAGTGAAGAAAATTAACTCTATCCCAGCTGAAACCACAACACTAGCCATGAAATGTGAGATGATTCATTGGGTCAGACAGAATGAAAGTACACAAGACACATAGATCTAGCCAAAAAATAGTCGCTCTCATAAGAGTAGGAGCAGAAATCCTCCCCTAGGAAATTAAAAGAGACCCTTTTGCAGACCCCTCTCCAAGAACAGTGCGCATATACCCATGGAACCCCCGCAACATCTACCACTGTCCCCTTTGGAGGAGCCACAGAAGCCAACTGGCCATCTCTAGACTTTCTCATGTTCAGACTACTATGGCTATTTGAACATCATAACAGCGCATTTGAGTCCTCGGGCAACACTTTGAACCCCAGATCTTAAGGCTACTTTCAGAATTGGCCTGAAGTCTTGACGTTCAAATGGAATTTGCTAAAAATTTCTGATAATCTCTAAGTGTTTAATGTGACCTTCAAGAATCGCTTATACTTTACAATATCCCAGACAGTTGTCACTGTTAGTCTTGTGTGTGAAAATTCAGCATTTCATCTCTTAAGTATCTAGGAAAAAGAAGATTCACTGCAAGCTAATGTTATCATATTCATCTGTCATTCAGTTAACATTCAGTTGTCAGTTTAGATAAGGTTTTGTCCTGCTGCCCTTCCCATGCACATGCTGCATAACTGACAGGACTGTCATTCCAAGAGGTGAAGCTGCTACGTGACTGCTAGTTTAAAGAAATTTAAGCATCTGCATGTGCTGTTTACTAACCCTGGAGAGCCACTTCAGCTTTGGCAATTTCTTTTTCAACTTCATCAATCTTTTTTATGATTTATGCTTTATGAGCATGTTTTGCATAACAGAAAAAGGAAAAAAAAAAGACTTGATGTAAAGTATTCATAATTTTACTTATAACATGGGAAGTGTGGCATTGATGAAAAAAAATAAAAAGTCACATTATAGAAGGTTTGGCTATGTTTATTCACAAAAACTGCCTAGGCTATTTTTACTCTGATCTATCAGAAATTTACTCTTTAAAATCCTGAAGAAAATTTACCAAATCAGTATTCAACAGTAGCTAAAAGGAAATACTACAATTGTCCCTCTTAAATTTTCCTATCTTCTAGACCTAGTGGCCAGTTTTACAAAAGCTAGTAGTTTGGTTCTACTTTGTATTATTTTTTTGACTGCCATGAACGTCAACAGAATATATAATTTACTATTAAATGGTATGACTTTGCAGAAAGTACACTCCAGGTTGTATTTGCCTATTAGATGAGTCAGTGCTACCATGCAAATAAAAGCAATATCAACAAAAGTAGGTAAGGTTGCAGAACTATGTGCTGTGACAATTCCATAAGGCTAGATGTAGTTATGATGAGGAATAAAAATAACATACTGCTAAATATCTTTGCAATGCAAGTTAGAATGAACTGTCACCTTTTCACATATCTGGTTGAAGCTGGAGTTCCCCCAAAGCTGGATGATCATTTGTTTTTGTTTTCTTGTTTTTTTTTTCCCTGACAGGTACAACATTTTCCACAAAAAAAATGGTGCCTGTTCCCAAGCCATTACATGACAGAAGTAAATAATCTGAAATTGTGTTGGTAAAATTAATAAAGCCCAGCTCTGTTTTCTCAAATAATCAGCTATTATTCAGTGATCCCAGTTCGCACCCTTTCATGCTCCCTTCTGTTCATGAGGGTATTAGAAGAGAAGTTTTTGTATTTCTCCTGAGACTGTTACATTTAATGTTAAACAAAAAAGTCACCGAATGCAGTCATGCCTTTGAAGTCTGGCAGCTAAGACTTGAAGGTGAACACCATCCTTTCTGCTCCTGCACCTGTCCAATGCAGAAAAATACCAAAAGGGTGGCACAAGAATGTGTCGCTCAGAGAGATTGCCTTGTGCTGTCCTGTGGGGCTGGATCCCCCAGGCAAAGCCAGAAGGGGATTGAAAGTTTGCAATGCCCGGGGTGACTTAGTCTAACAATAGGACTACTGAATAAGGGAGAGAATAATGCCACCTACTATCAAATTATGTGTTTATCTCTTTTCCTTTTATTGCAACAGCTAAACCACTTTTTTTTTTTTTTTTTTTTATTACAATATTACATCTTGAGAGTTTCTGGTTTCATCAGGGTTGGAAAAGCTCCTAAATCTGGTTTGATGTGAACCTAAACTTCCTAATTTTCCTGATGAAAAATCAGGAGGACACGTAGTATGTTTTTTTCACAAGTGTTTTCTATGCCTTGCCAATGGAAATTATCCCTATCTCACCCTCCTTTAGCACTGAAGTACCCCTCCTGAAAGGACATGCCCACCGCAGCACTTCAGAGAAGAAGGCTACTGCCTTGCCTTCAAAGTTATTAAGCTATTCTCCTTGTATTCTTCGTTCTATTACTTATGCGTCTTTGGCTGTGACTGCATACTGAGGCTGTTCACTGAGCTACCTGCAGTGACTGGTAATATTCCTACCTCAGGTGACTTTGCAAAAGAAGTTTAAATATTGTTCATTTATTGCTATATTAAAGCAGTAGTTTCCTAAGGTTCCCAATTTTATATTATTTGTTGAAGTCAAGTTTATCCACACTGTCCAAGCAAAGAACTCATAATTAGTAAAGACCAGCTTACCCCAAAATCATTTATCCTGTGAAGGTATGTGCAAAGATTAACCCAGTTGATTTTTGAGGAGATTTACAAATGTTTGTTTTTTTTCTAAATGTATGTGTAACAGAGCAGTGCAGTTAAGGGGACAGATCTGGTTCTGCTATACCTGTGAAGAATATGGCTCAAGCACTCAGAAAGATATGTCAAACTCAGGGAGGCAGTGTGCCAAGTCTTTTGGAACTTCTTAGCTGATGTATTTTGCCAAACTGACAATTAGATCAGGAGCTGAGCAATTCTGAAAATTAAACCAATGACTATGATACTGACAGATTTAGTACTCTTTCTTAATTCTAGCACAAATGTTTGGATTTTGGTACTAGGGAGAAGAAGGATGCAAGTATTCCAGGCCTAAAGAAAATAGTGGCACAGTGGCAGTGCAAGCAAACACAGGTATTTTCCTTGTATGTAAAGACTTTTTCTAAAAAAAATATAAATAAGACATTGTATTTCATAAGGTTATAGAGAAAATGGATACCAAATATGTACTTAGTGAACCATCTGAGAAGGAAGCATTAGGATAATCAGTAGTTTTGATTTAGGACAGCTGTTTTTTCATGGTGGCATTAATTCTCTTGTAGCATTAAAGTAAGAGTATTAAACAGATATAGACATAATATTAAAAATAGATTACTGGAATTACACTAATTCAGGGAGGAGGGAAATATATGAAAAGAGGTGGTAAACAGTGAAATCAGACATACTGGAAAACTGGAAAGTACTTTCTCAGCAACATGAGAGTGGACACAAATAAGATGCTAGGTGAGAAGAACTTTCAAGGAGAAGCCTGAGAAATTTGTATGTAAAAGTTGAAGAACTGTGTACAATATTATTTGGTTTGTCCACCTGCTGTAGCACTTTTGCATTTCGCTGTCAAGAGATTGCATAAATATGTTTACTGCATGAACATGTTTTATATGTTCTTGATTATATATGAATGAATGAAGCAGGCAAGGAGATTCAAAGCCGAAGACTATCTCTACTTCTTACAGAAAGCAAATCCTTAACGTAGGTTTATTATAGTTGTCTGGCACAATATAGACTCATAGGCCTCTCTGAAATTAAAATTACTCGATAAAAATTTTGTTTAATTCTAGACATTTCCTATGCTAAGCAGTCATCTCTTTACATGTATTTTGCTAAAGATAATCCCTCTCATTTTGGCTAACTGAAGAAAAATTAAAGAATAAGGTCACTGATTAATTTTAAGATGTTTAACAGCAATAGGCATTAAATTCTGAATAAATAGGTGATGGTAATGAATAATCATTAATTGACTGCTAGCATTTTTTCCCCACAACTCCTGCATAGAGAAATAATATTTATTGCAATACCATTTCCAGTCTGTCATGGATGTAAACATCCACTTTTACAATAAACTAAGTAAAATTATTCTCCTTTGGCAAGGGGATTGTCAGCATTTTTATAGCATCTGTTAAAAAATCCTTTTGCATTGTCTTAATTTTCTCTGAATATCTGCATTTCCTGAGTATCTAAAGAGTGACCTTTCTGGGAGTAATTTTTGACCACTAAATTGCCCAGCTCCAATGAACTTTTTCCAATGATCCAGTTTAGCACTAAGTACATGTCCAAACTGGAAT
>VZTV01060773.1:0-24570 GCA_013400875.1 Anhinga rufa
TAAACCTTTCTATGATTCTATGGCCCTGGCCAGGCATAATCACAGGGCTCTGGGGTTCCTGCAGCTGCTGAGGGGTGCTGGAAGAGGAGGAGGGGGCTGTGATGCTGTGCAGTGGCTGCAGGAACACGTATCTTTGCAACCCTGTGTGGTGGGAGGAGGGTGGGGATCTCATGGGCTTGTCCTCTTCGTCGTTGTCACCATCTGCCCCGGTAGCATCAGGGCTGTGTCACCCCTGCAAGGACAGTGCTTTCAGGGAAGCCATGGGCAATAAGATTCTTGGTGATGGTAAAACGATGCTTTTAAAACCAATAGCGAAGTGTTTTGTCCCCGCTGAGATATTCTCAGCTGGGCTTCCAGGCAACATCTTCTGCAGGTAGAAATGGTCAGGGTGCCATTAAAAACAGTAAAAACCACACCCCTGACCACTGGGGAGCTGGCCTCCTTTTCCTTGCCTTGGCTCAGTATGTACAAGGAGTAGGAGGTGGGGGAAGAAAAGACATCCCCTAAAAAAAACAGACAAGGCTGGGACTCAGGGAGGGAGTTCAGGGGAGACAGGGAAGACCCCCCCTCACCAAGGGAGCTTTGGGTGCCAGGGAACCCCAGCCCCACACACAACCCGTGGTTTCGGTGTCCCTGCAGCATCTGGGCTTTTTGCAGAGGGTGCAGAGGCACCGCAGGGACCAGCCGCAGGGCTCTGCTGCAGCTCCCCCTGGCAGAAGCAGGCACTTTCCCTCCCCTCCCATGCTCACTGGCCAGCTGGATGAAGCTCTGGACATCTATGAGGTCTCTGGGCATGTGATAGAGATCAACATCATGGTTGTCGGTGCTGTTTCTTCCTGGTGATATGTTTCAAATCCGACTGCTTCTCCCCTTGAGGATCGGCTCTTTCTTCCCTCTGGCTGGTGCCCAGCAGTTGGCAAATCTGCCTTAACCAGGCTGCAATTCTGCCCTTCCCACTCCTTTTGCCTTTGGGCCACTTGGTTTTGGAGGTGGCTTTGCTTTCTCTCTCTGAAAGCCAGTCCTTGGGTTGCATCTTCTTCTGGGTGTGAAGCTGGCTTCAGGCAGGAGACCTGTAGGTCAGGGACCCGTGCTGGATTTGGCCCTGGAAAGCATGACAAGGCAAGGAAGGAGTTCAAACTGGGTGCCCCAGCTTCTCCTCTCCTCAAACAGGCTTTGGCCACTCTCTTAGTGTTTGGTTGCAGCTTCAGCCTTGGGAACCTCTGGGTGGGATCTAGTGGTGACACATTCAGAGGGATTTCATGGGTCCTGCTGCTGGTCCAGGGCGCTGAAGCTGCTGGTGGGACACCTGGGTTGACTTTCAGCTTCGGCTTGGGAAAGCCATGGCCTTTCCCAGCACCGGGAAGCTTTCCTTCACCCAAGCAGCCCCTGGATGGAAGAACAAGTCCAAGTCCCCATCATCATGCTGAGCTTGCCCCTCTTGCAGGTGGGAGGTGGTACAAGCGGCACCTCACCTACCGGGTGGTGAACTGGCCCTCCTACCTGCCACAGCATGAGGTGCGCCTGGCCGTGAAAGCCGCCTTCGAGCTCTGGAGCAACGTGTCCTTGCTGGTGTTTTGGGAGGCACGGGAGGGCCCAGCTGACATCCGCCTGACCTTCTTCCATGGGGACCACAACGATGGACTCAGCAATGCCTTCGATGGACCAGGTGCTGGTCGCTTCCCCCTCGTAAGCTTCTCTTTTACAAGGTGGGCTCTTCCCCAGCAGGGAGGAGGGCTGGGGCAGCGATGGGCTGGCAGTGATGAAGGTGAGGCTCTGCCCTGGCAGTCCCTCTAACCAAGAACACCTCCCAGTTTGCACCAGTTTGCTTTCTGATTTGGTGTCCTCACTCCCAAGTCTGCAGCTGGGGTCTGCCAGCAAGGCGGTTGAGATGCTCATGATAGGCTCATGCTGATGGCCTTTGAGGAGCCCTCCCCACCCTGACAACATCCTCCAAACCTGAGCTCATTTCCTTCCAGCTGAGCCTTTCTGGATGGCACTATCAGACACGCTCAGGTTTTCTCTCTTCTTGAGCTTTTGCCTGGCATGGGTCACTGTGGTGGCTTCAGTCCCTGGCCTGAGGCCAGGGCAAGAAACCAAACTCATAAACCACAGAGCACACAAACGCCCCTTGTGCTCTGCAGAAGGCAGAACTGGTTTGAGCTGCACCTGCTGTGGGAAGCTGCTGTTCTTTCTCAGGAGACCTCCCAAAGAGCTAAAATTGATGCCTATTTAAGCAAACCAGAGCTGCATGTACCCCCTTGCCCCTCCGCTTGTGGCTGAGGTCCTTTCCTGCCCCATGGTCCCTGATGGCTCATGTGTCCCCAGGAGGTGCCCTGGCTCACGCCTTCTTCCCCCGGCGCGGAGAAGCCCACTTCGACAGCGCCGAGCGCTGGTCCCTGCACAGCGGCAAAGGGCGCAACCTCTTCATCGTGGTGGCACACGAGGTTGGCCACACGCTGGGGCTGGAGCACTCTCCTGTCAAGAGTGCCCTGATGTCCCCCTACTACAAGAAGCTCAGCAAGGATTTTGTGCTCAGCTGGGATGACATCTTGGCCATCCAGAACTTGTACGGTGAGCCTGGCTTCCCCAAGCATCCCTCGGTTCCTCCGGGGCTATTCCCTGGGATGGAGAGCAAGGAGCAGGGATAGGAGCAGGTACCTGCAAGGGCAGAGGACTACATGCAAAGGTCATGGTGGGGATGGGCCCCATCCCTTTGCAGCTGGGAAAGAAGATGTGGTAGAGCATGTGGGATAGGTACCAGGTCCTCTAGAGCAGAGAAGGTTGGACTTGCTGCCCACTTGTTTGCAACCAGGGAAATGCTGGTCCATGTTTTTTGGGGGTACCAAGGGCTCTTTGTCACCACTGTTAGAGGGGGACAGGAGCCAGACAGTGGGACAAGGAGTGTTTGGAGCCCTAGGGCAGATCCCCAGCCCTGTGCTCAGGCAGTGCTCTGGAGAAAGCTGTTTCCCTTCCCCTTCTCTGCGACTCATCGCTCCCTGCTCCATCCCAGGGAAGCCCTCCAAGGGCTCGGCCGTCCAGCTCCCGGGAAAGGTCTTCACTCACTTCCAGGACTGGAGTGCGGACCTTTACGGCGGGGACCGGCAGCAGGGGAGCCTTAGCGCCTATTACTGCCACTCCTTCTTCGACGCCATAACCTCTGGTGGGTGTTGGTCAGTGCAGCCCTCTCCCAAAACATGCACCCCTACACTCGTCCCAGAGCTGCAGAAGCCTGTTTCTGCTCTGATAAGCTCCAGCAATGGGAAAGGTGGGTCTGGCTGGTCCACAGCCCCATATGTGCTCCTGCGGCTGGTGGCATCGCCGATGCACGTTGCTGCCGCAGAGTGGAGCATCTTGAGGACACAGCAATGGCTTGGTTTATTGGGAGAGGGGAAAACATCCTAAAACTTGGCCCATGGCAAGGCTTATTTGCTGCAGGAGCTCAACCATGAAAGATGAGCCTTGAGAGGGAGCTGTGGTCAGCTTTTATCCTCTCCAGGCTGGAGTGGAGGTGATGAATTATGAAAGCTGAGAGGGCGGCTGGAAAGGCAGAAGGGGACCTCCAAAACCCAAGCATCCCTGTAGCACCGCAGAGCGGCATGGGGAGGAGAGGGGAACCAGGGAGAGGTGACTGGGAGGTTGGATGAGGCTTCTCGCCTCTCGCCCGGGACCCCCTCACTCCTCCCTCTGCCCCGCAGATGCAGATCACAACCTCTACATCTTCAAGGGCAGCCACTACTGGGTGGTGTCGGCAAGCGGCAATGCCAGTGACCCGCAGCCCCTGCAAGTGCGCTGGCCTGGCCTCCCCACTGGCATCGATGCCTGCGCCTGGTCCCAGCTCAGTGGCAAGTTTTACTTCTTCAAAGGTACGTGAGGCATGGGCAGGAGATCTCCCCTTGGGGCTGCCACCGCTCCTGCTTGCTGGTCGGGCTGTCCAGGTCTGGCTGGAGCATCCTCTCCTGCCCATGTCCCCTGTCCCCTCCTGCTGGTCCTGTCCCAGGGCTGAGCTGGGGCATTGTTGGGTCCCACATGTGCAAAACCCCACAAAGAGCCGTGGGCTCGGTGCCTACCATAGATTAACTGTATGGCCTTGGGCATATCGCCCTGGCAGCCAACATCACCCCCTCGTGCCTCAGTTTCCCCATTAGCCCATTCAGGAGAGCAGTGCTCACCTGTGTTTGAAAATGAAACCAGATGCATCGAACCCTTTGCGGTCCCTAGGAGAAAACACTCCCCAAAGACGCATGGCTGCAAGGGAGCTGATGAGTGCAGCATTTTCATGGCGCGCGGTTCCCTGCACCGTGCCAGGGGCTGAGCGGCCAAGGGGAGCTGAAATGCCATCCACAAGCTGCCCAGCAGCATACCGCAGCCGGAGGGGTAGAGGAAGGTCAAACCAGGCAGCCTGGCTGCCAGGGTCAGCCCCAATTTTTAATGGAAACCAGTCACCAGCTTTCCAGAAAGGGGGCTTTGTTGCTCCAGCTGGGTGAGAGCCAAAAGCCCCTCTCCCTCCCCGGCCTTCGGCCACTCCCTCCCTCCCCGGGGCTGGGTCAGGCCAAGCAAAAAGAGGCTTTTGTCTGCCTGCTTCTGGGGACAGGGCTCTGCGGGGGCACAGCTCTGCGGGACGGCGCAGCACTCGGCCCCAATTGCAATTCCTGCTGCTGCAGTGCTGGTCTCAGTTGTCCCAGCTGCAGAGGGGTCTGGGTCTGTCTGGGTCTGTCTGTCCTGCTGACTGTGCAGGAACAGGAGGGAGGTTTGCAAGGAAGCAGCATGGGCTAGCGGATGGAGTGCTGGCCTTACTCTCTCCATGGCAGTCTCTTTCCATGCCTTCAAGCCCCTGAGCTACTGTGCCTCAGTTTCCCCCAGACTGATCCATGGGGCAGGCCTGTGGTGGTACCAGTTGGGTCACCAGTGGGATGCATGGCACAGCTGGAAGGCTGGCTCTCTGGCCGAGTCCTTCCATGTCTCCTGGAGCTGGTCCTGTGATGGACCCTGTTGGGGTGGGCTCTAACCCCTCTCCCGGGCTCTTCCCAGGTGGCCGATGCTGGCGCTACACGGGCTCCACCTTGGAGGAAGGTTTCCCCCAGAAATGCAGCGCCCGTGGCCTCCCGCGGCACCCCGACACCGCGCTCTACTTCCAGCAGCTCCGGTGCCTTGTCCTCTTCAAAGGACCCAAGTACTTCGTGGTGAGCGAGGAGACCCTCGGCGTGGAGCCCTACTATCCCCGCAGCCTGCGGGACTGGGAGGGCTTGCCCCCCAGCACGGCGGGCGCCCTCACCCACCGCGATGGCTTCATCTATTTCTTTCGGGATGACCAGTACTGGCAATTTGACCGGACAAAGCTACAAGTGGTGGCTACTGGCAAATGGGCCACCCAGCTGCCCTGGATGGGCTGCTGGGATGCAAATGGTGGGCAGGACCTCTTCTGAGCAGAGTGTGCCGGGATGAAATGGAGGGGGGCTGAATCCCACCTCACTCACCACTGCCCGGATCCCTCTTTTTTTGACTCTGGATTCCTGTTTGTGGATGGTTTGGCAGGGAGCAGCAGGCCGGGGCTGCCCACGGACGGCTGGAGCCATGGTTCGGGGGAGCAGTGCCCTGGTGCAGCAGGGATGGAGCTGGGACAGGGCAGCCCAGGAGCATCTGCCACGGCCAGGTGGGCTGGAAGCTTTGGAAGACAATACTTTTTTTTAAAGACCACAAAAAAAGTTATAAGCCATGGAGACTGCAAACACGCCCATTTCTGCAAACTTTCAGAATATCGTTGCGCATTTGTCTCAGACCAGGACTGGGGTTTGTACTTCAGCTGTCGCTTTCCCCGCTCTCTGGCAGAGAAGTGCCTCACCACCTCGGGTGGTTTTAGGATGTTTCCTGGTTAAAACAAAAAGAAAAGAGACATTTGGACAAAAATACGGGTCAATGTTGAGCTTTGCCCCCATTGCATGTGCAGAGCCCCCTCCCCTGCCTCCTCCCCTCCCTTGCCCCTGGGATAGAGGGTCAGCACCTGGAGATGAGCCCATCCCCTGCGGGAGCTTTGCCGGGCTGTGTTCACATCCCAGTTGTCTCGTGAGGCGCCAGCTGGAGACACCTACACCATGGGCTTTTTGGGAGAAAGCAGAGGGGTTTGGTGTAGGAGCTTCTCTGGGGTGAAGGGTGAGGGGAGGTACAGCTGAGCTGCTGACTGTCGTTGTGCAGCTTGAAGGCAGCAGGAGCACTGCAGCTTTGCTTTCTGATGGGCTTGGGATTGCTGGGGGGGTTCTCCAGTGCCTAATAAGGGTTGTGCTCACTTGGCAGTCTTTCTTGTGTGCAGAGAAAGTGTCTGTCCTCTGCTCTGTCTCTGCAAGAAGAGACAGGATCAACATATTTGAGCCCTGTGCCCCTCTGCCACAGTTGGATGAACTGGGTTGAAAAATTACTTGGTGGGAGGAGGGGAAAAGAAGCGGGTGAGCAGGACAGACAGACATGTCCATGCATGCAGGCTCACGGAGGACAGCTCGGCCGCATATTCCTCATTCCTTTCCCAAAGCAGGCTCCCCACCTGGAAACCTGTGCACTTAGTCACCGGGGTCACGCGTCTGCAAAGGGCCATCATCTCCCACAGTCGGTGGGGGAGCGTCAGGTCCCCGAGGCTTGAATTCAGTGGCAGCAAATGCCAGCCATCGGTGCTGACCAGGACAGGGCTCAACTTTCTTTAAATGTCCTTTGATTTGAGAGATTTGAGGAGTTTCACCGTGCTGGGGCTGTACATGGATGGGCTGCTGCTTCGCTGACGGTTCTCCCAGGACTCAGACCCTGGTGCTGGGTACCCTGCTTTGGGTCAGTGGCCTCGGCACCAGGCTGCGGCCGGTCGTGCTGTGCCGGGGTGCCGTGTCGAGGTACCATGCCAGGGTGCTATCCTGGTGCCAGCAGCCTCAGGGACACTTCGCTTTCCTTTAGTGCAGCATCCTCCGCTTGCCCTCACCTACCCTAGACCTTCCCCGCAGAGAAGGCAGGAGCTGGGCTTTCCCCAGGCAGGGTGCCAGGGCTGGTACTTCCTGAGGGCTTTGGATGGTGCTAGATGCCAGCTGAGATGTGGATTTGGCAGGAGGGAGAGCCAACATGAGCAGTTTCTGTCCATTTTCCGTATTTGTCAATGAGCCCTTCCTGCGCAGACAGGGGATGATGAAGCCTGGGGGCTTCATCAGCTCACGGCCTAAAATCTCAGGGGATTTTCAATGTTGCCAAAGAGGCGGGGCCACATAATTTTGGTTTTGAATTGAGTGATAACAAGGTGACATCGCTTGCAGGGAGTCCCAAGGGCTTCGAGGCCTGAAGGCAAATAAAATTAACTACTTGGATATGCTGTGTTGGGATTTCTGCTTGTTTTCATGTCACACTTTGGTCTTTTTTTTTTTAAAGCTAATCTCTTGTTTCCTGAAAGAGCTGTACTTAAGATGCATATGTGTGTGCTTGGGGCTGGAGTGGGTATTGCTGAATTTGGCCTCAGCTTTTGTGCTTGATAGATCAAACAAGGAGACGGAGCCCACTGAAAACTCGTATGAAGCACATGATGCCGATGGTAAAGAAAACATGGAAACTCTCTTCCCTGCTTCATTGCAAATTACTGAGGATTTCTCCACACCTTGGGATGTGTTAACAGATGTTTTTTCCCAGGGCAGAGGACAAATTCATGCTGATGGGGGCTTTCCAGGTCTCCACCTTTGCCCCAGCCCATCACGATGTGTGAATGTGGGTCCTTGCCTCTTGCGGGACAGGGAGCACCCTGAAACCTTCCTTGCTGCTCCCATTTGCTTTGCTTCATGCTGCGACACACCGGAGTGTGCTGCTTGTGCTGCCCGTTGAGCGGGCAGTGTTCTGCCTGCTGGGGAAAGACCTGCCAGCTGGCGCAGGTGGTGTGGCAATGTTTGCAGAGGTGGTCCTGCCTCCGACCCTGCTCACGAGATAGTCCTGCCTCTGTCCCTGCTCATGTCTCCTGCCCAGAGCCGTGTCTCTCCAGCCCTCTTGGCTGCCACCGGCTGTGGGATCTGCAGCGTGATGGGGAGATAAATGGGGTTGATGAGGGGGTTGATGGGGGAATTGATGGGGAAGGCTGGCGCTGGACAAGGTCTTGCTGTCAAGACATGCACTGGGCTTCGAGAACGGTCAGAAGAGCAGTGTGACTTCTGTTCCATGTGCTGCTTGTTGAAGATGGGATGATTTATAGGTCCCTCTGTACCTCAGGGGTACTCCACACCTGCAGCTCTGCAGAGAAGCAGCAGATCATTATCCCATTTCACATCCCCTTAGGAAAGAGCCAGGCATCCCTTCTGCTATGGGACCAGAGGCCGAGGATGGGACAACCTCGAACCCTCTCCTGTTTTAGGGTTTTCCTTCTCCTCCCTTGGCCGTGTGTTTCCTGGGGCTGCGTGCTGTTGGGATGCCTTGAGTGGTGCTGCCAGGGCTGGGGCTGAGCACAGCACTGCTGGGAGAGATGGGGTGACTGTGCTGCATCGCCTGCACCCCACAAGTTTGGGGGGGTTCCAGGGGAGGTGGACCCACACCCTGGGCCATGCAGTTGGCCCCACTGGGTGCCCTGGCTGAAAATCCTGCGTCACAAGGGTCCTTTTCTCCTGCTGGGCTCCCTGGCAGGGCATGCCAGGCACAGACTCCTCCAGCCAGCCTGCCACACATTCCCCAGCCCGGGGGAATAGCTGGGATTCTTGCATTTCCTCCCCCAAAATGACACGGGCTGATCCAGCCCTGATCTGCAGTGAGCAGAGTTGGCTCCAGGGAGAGGATGGGGTCCCCTGACACAGCGAGAAGCCCCCCAAGCTCACAAGAGGCTCCGTTTCAGTCCCAAGGTGCAAGCACGTCCCTGGTTGATTTGCTTTTTGCAGAAGTACCTGGGTGCTGGGGCAGCTCTGCAAGCCCTGGGTAAGGGAGGGAGCCTCCGACATTCCCAGCAATGCCCACTCACCCGTGTAGTTATTTTCTTAAAGTCCCAGCTCCTGGAGTCACGCCATCCCTGGAGGAGCTAGGCTTCTGCCGAAGACCTCACTGTTGTGGGCAGTTTGGGGAGAAGCTTGCAAGGGAGCATAGTGCAAAGACACCCCAAAGGTGGGCATGCAAATAAACCCCCCTCGTGCTTGTTTTATTTTTTTTTTCAGAAAGAGGTTTGAGAGAGAGGATTGATGGATTTGTGCTGTGATTTGCAGGTAGAGATACTGCATTTCCTTGGAGCTTAGGCTGAGCCCTGACACATTGCAGGGCTTCCCAGCTCCCACTAAGGGGTGGCATGAGCCCCCGAGCGAAAGGGGCTCCCAAGGAGTGGGGTCCTTGTGGGGACCTGCTGTGGCCCCAACCTTTGCAGGTGACAAGACCCATCTGTTCCCTGCAGTGGGATCAAGGGATGAGCCTGGGTTCAAGTGCAGTGATTTACACCCAAACATGAGCAACCACTGGCATTTTTATCAGGAGACAAAATTATGAGAGTGAGTGAAGATGCTTATGATCATATGATCAGCACTCAGTACGGGGGTGTTTCCTTGGGAGTGCTGCCCGGGTGTTGTGGGTGGGAGGAGCTGGTGGAGGGGGAGCCAGGGGGGCAGAGCATGGGGGTCTGGGACTTCTTGGGGCTGCTCAGCTCTCAGACCACCTCCTTGCTCCATGTCTTGGTGGAAAGCGCAGAGTAAGCAATGGCAGCGGTGTCTGTTGCTACCCTCTACCTCTTGCAGCTCTTCAGCCTCTTCCTCCTCCTCTGGCTCTTTCAGCTGGGACATTACCAGGTTGCACAGAAACCCTGCGGGACTGCTGAGCTGAGTTTGAGAGTCCAACCACCATCAGGACCAGCTCTCTCTGAGGGATCTCTGCCCTGATCTGGTCAGCTTTGGGAAGCTCTCACCTAAGGGTTTGGCTTTTCAGCTCCCGGTGCTGCTGTGCCCCAGGGTGGGTGTGTGGAGGGCAGGAGGGATGTGAAGGGACCAGTCTGAGCATCACCCCCATGATGTGTTCAGAGGTCCTCACACTGGACCTGTACCAAGGTCAGTCTCTCTCCATCCCTCTGGGCACCCCATCCAGGGAGGAGGGAGTGGTGCTCGGGCTCTCCCATGCTGAGGCTCCCCTACTCAGGTGGGGTCCTTGCCACCATGTGTTTGGGCTTGCAGCAGCACACGGTGGCATCTCAGCAGAGTGTCTGAACCTGTAAAATGGGTGCAAAACCGCAGTTGCCTCAGGGCTATCAATTCAGGTGTACCCAGCCCTGAAGATGCATCTTGTAGGGTCCCCAGGTCACTCCACCTGCAGTGGAGGTGGGTGCAGGGGTGGCATGGTGGGTGAAAATCCCCCCTCTTTTGAGGCTGTGAGCAACCTGGGATGCTGAAGAGCTGCTCCCTAACTCCCTCCTGACCCCAGAGCCAGGGACCTCGGTGGAAAATCCACCCCTGTGGCAGCTGGCAAAGAAGCAGCCGGGCTCCCGTGGAGGAGCAGGCATTGAGGGGTTAATGGGGAGTGTTTGCAGCCGGTCCCTTGTCACCAAGGAGAAGGGAACAGCACTTGGGAAGGAAACAAAACACCCACTGCCCAGGAGGGTTCCTTTCCCCACACAGCCCTTGGATCCTGAGAAGGGCTCCTGGACGGCATCACCATCAAGTGTAGCAGAGAGCAAGTGGCACCAGGTGAGTGTGGCTGCTGGGGAGGTGGGCTGGGGACACTGGGGGAGCTCCCCATGTCCCCATCACCTGTGTTCCCATCACCTATGTCCCCGTCAATCCTTTCCCTTGGTGTCTTCTCAGTCTTATGGCAAAATGTGGGGGACGCAGGGTGCCGTGGTGCGGAGCATCCGCCCCTACAAGTCCAGCGAGCAGTACCTCTACGCCATGAAGGAGGACTTGGCTGAGTGGCTGAAGGAGCTCTATAACCTAGACATTGAGGTGGGCACCTTCGTGGAGGTGCTGGAGACAGGGTCTGTGCTCTGCTCCCATGCCAACAACATCACCCATGTGGCCAGGGAGTTCGCTCGTGCCTGCCCTGGCAGGGCCCGCCACCTCCGCCTGCCCACCACCGGCATCGCCTGCAACCTTGCGGCACAGCCGGGCACCTTCCAGGCCAGGGACAATGTCTCCAACTTCATCCAGTGGTGCAGGAAGGAAATGGATATTAAAGGTAGGATGCTGGTCCCCAGCCACCCCATGTCCCTGTGTGCAATTCCCCTCCAGCTGCTCCTGGCATCACCCCGGGTGCTTTCCTGTGTGTCCCCCAAAGCTGCAGCCACCCCGGCATCAGGCAGCACTGCAAACACAAGAAATCCCTGAGCTGGGATTTCTTGCACAAACTCCTCTGGGCTCGGCAGCAGCTTTGCAGGGTGCTGGCACGCGGCAGATGTGTTTGCTTGGGTGCAAATATGCACTGGGGGGATGGCAATGGAAAGGGTATACACTGCAGCGTGGCCCTGCCATGCACGGCACAATCTTGGCTGTAAGGACATCAGGAGTGGTCCTGGCTCTGTCACCCTGTCCCCACCTCCAGCGGGTGCCCGGGAAGGTCATGGGATTGGAGTGACATGTCCTCAGCAGACCCAGCCTCTGGGTTTTGTGGCTTTGGGATGCCATGAAACAGCCGTAGTGCCTTTGCATGTAGATACCCAAGGGGAAGGCTCTTCCTCCGTTAATTTATCCCAACTCTTGTTGCACCCAACTATATTCCTAGCACAATGGCTCCAGGGACTAACTTCCTTTTGGGCAGGTTGTGACTCCACTTGTGCCCCCCATCCCCTTTGTCCCCATCCTCACACGCCTGCCCTGGCTCAGCCCAGCCCTGCCCTCTCCCAGATGTCCTGATGTTCGAGACAGAGGACCTGGTGCTGAGGAAGAACGAGAAGAACTTTGTGCTGTGCCTGCTGGAGCTGGCGCGCCGTGCTGCCCGCTTTGGCATGTGTGCCCCGACCCTCGTGCAGATGGAGGAGGAGATTGAGGAGGAGCTCCGTCAGGAGCTGGACCTGCCACCCACAGACATCCCCCTGCCCCGGCCCCCCAGGAAACCACGGGACCTCCACAACCTTGACCAGATGGTATGGAGGGGCATGGAGTGGGACTGGGATGGGGATGGGGATGGAGGTGGGGATGGGGATGGGGATGAGGATGGAGGTGGGGACGGCCACCCCAGGACCTTTCCCAGGAGCCCTGGTGAGGACCCATCCCTGCTGCCCACAGGTCCAGCACCTGGTGAGCCGCTGTACCTGCCCTGTCCAGTTTCCCATGATCAAGATATCTGAAGGGAAATACCGCGTGGGTGACTCTGACACCCTCATCTTTGTCCGGGTGAGTCTGCTTTGCCCCGTGCTTTTGGGGCACAGGCACCAGGAATCCTGCTCTGCTGCCATGAAGCCTCTTCCATAATCCATCCCCCAAATGGGGCCAATGTGGGATTTTTGGCCGTTATCCCCAAAGCAGGGCAGCAGGGGAGCTCAGTCCTGCAGTATGTGTTTGTGTGGATGTAACCATCCATGTGTACGGGACAAAACCTGCCATCCCACGCCAAGCCAGAGCCGGATCTTAACCAGCAATGGGAACACTGGGATGCTCTGTCCCTGCCTGGATCCATCCCTAAGCCTGGCCTTCCCAAAGGGCTCAGCACATGATGGTGGAGAGGGGTTTTCCAAAAGGCTCCCCGCTCTCCTTGGGGTGATGAAACGTGCCTGTTGGGATGGCAGCAGGAGCTGAGACCCTCCCTGCCTCAGCGGTGCTGAGCTGGGGATGAAGCTGTCCTTTGGGAGACCTGGTGGCACTTAGAGCAAGCCCACAGGTCTAGAGCACCAGAGGATGAAGCCTGGATGAGTGTGCCACCCCCAGGCTGCCTAAAAAGGGGTGGGTGGGTGGGAGGGTCCCATGGGTGCATCACACACACCTCTCCAGGCCTCACAGCATGCAGCATCCTGTGCAGATCCTGCGGGAGCACGTCATGGTGCGGGTCGGGGGCGGCTGGGACACGCTGGAGCACTACCTGGACAAGCACGACCCGTGCCGCTGCACCTCGCTCTGTGAGTCCCCGTGTCCCCAAACCCCATGGCTCTGCCCCGTGGCTGGGGTGAGGGGGGGTCGCCCTGGGTCTCGCTGCTTCTGGGGCCATTTGCAGGAGCCAGAGGCCTCTTTACTGCGTTGCTTTGCTGGGGAATGGTTGGTTTTGGGGACTCTCTTTGGCTTTGGTGGCCACTAGAGGTCACGGCAGACTTTTGGATGGAGCTGGACCCCAAAAGCCCCTTTGCAGGGAGCGCAGATTTGCACCAGCATCCCCGAGGGGGGGCCTGGATGCTGAGCAACGGCTGGGTGGGCTGCACCCGGGGGTAGGTGCAATGGACAGGGGTGCCGAGCTCCCCCGTTTTCCTTGCAGCTCACAAACAAGCCTGGAAAACCAGGAGCCCCCAGCAGCAAGTGCAGCATGAGATCTGTCTGTGCCCAGCCTCGAAGGCAGCCGCCCGCGGCCAGCCCCAGCCCATGCTGCTGGTCAACCGCTCGCAGAGCCCCCTGCCCCCCGTTGCCTGGGGGTCCCGTACTCCCCCAAGCCCCCGGCCCCCTGCCACCCCCTTGCTGGAGGGCTCGGGTCGCCCACTGGGTGCCAGCCCTTGCCGGGAGCCGGCACAGCCCCGGAGGGTCCCTTCAAGCAGGTAAGTGGTGCAGAGATGCTTCGTGCCCCAAACCACCTGGTTTCAGAGCAGTTTTTCTCACATATCTGAATTTTTTCTCCCCTCCCTTCTGGAGGTGCTCAGCACCAGGCTGGATGGAGGGGGGAAGCAGCAGCTCCCTACCCCCTCCTCTCTCTCTCCTTGCAGGACACGGGAGCCACTAGCTGCCCCTGCGGGGAGGCAGCCACCACCGTCCAGGTCGCCCACTCAACTCAGCTCCCCTGGCCATGGGGGGACATGCCAGGCACCCACCCCTTCCCGGCTGGCCCCTGGCACACAGGATGGAGTGGGGATCTCCAAGGAGCTGCGTGGGACCACCCCCAGGAAAACCCCTGTGGCACCGGCACGGGGCAGGTTCACAGCACCCAGCACCCAGCTGACACCAGCACCTCCAAAACGCACCCAGCAAGGAGGCAAATCATCTGTGGTGACTGTCAGGCCACAGGAAGGGGGGGTCCCCACCAAGGTGACACCCCGTGTCCCCACCCCCATCAAAATCTGTGCCCCTTCCCCACACCGGGATAGCCGGGGAGACTCACAGAGCCAGAAAAGCCCGCGGGAAGGGAGCGGGGGAGCCCTCAGCCGGGGCCAACCACCATCACCCCAAAATTCCTCCAGCCAGCCTCCAAAACAGGTTGGCAGTGTTAAACCCCCTGCCAAAGCCAGCCTGGCTGTCTGCCAGCCCCCCACTCCTCCAGCCCATTTTGCAGATGGGTGCAAGGTCTGTGCTGCTGGGGGGGGTCCCCAGGGGACCCAGCAGTGCCACCCAGACCCAAGCCCAAGGACTGGGGGTGCCGGGGGCCCTGGCGTGCTGGCAGATGAGCCGAGGGAAGCCTGTGGCCCTGGCGGGGGGTGCGAGGAGCTCCAGGGGTGCTGGGGGCATGGGCAGCCCCCCGGCTACAGCAGGGTGGTGGAGGAGCTCTCCCGCGGGTGGCAGCCCCTGCGCCCCATGGGGCAGGGGAGCTGGGTCCCCAAAACACCCCCACGAGCTGCCCCGCAGCACACCACCCTCCCAGCTGGGGAGGAGGTGGAGGGGCTGGGAGTGGGTGGCCAGACTCCATGGGGACCCAAGGCCAGCAATGCCCCCAAGCCGCGGCGGTGCCTGAAGAAACCCGAGCGTGTGCCCTCCATCTACAAGCTGAAGCTGCGGCCCAAGGTGCGTCCCCGGAGGGACCACAGGCCGGGCAAGCGCCCCTCACGCATCCCCACCCCACTGGGGCAGCGCCCACCTGTGCCCCGGGGCCAGCATCGCCCCCCAGGGCCCCCACGGCACTCCCAGCCCAGCAGCACCCACCAGGAGACCAAGCCCTCGCCGGCCGACGGCGGTGCCTGGCTGACCGAGGACGATGAGGAGGCGTGGGTCTGACCCCCCCCACCCTGAGTTTCAGCGGGGATGGACCCCTCACTCATCTGAAGGTGGGAGCGATGCTGAAGCTGGAGCCTGAGGTCGGCGTGGGCAGCGCGATAGATTTGCTCCAAGGCAACCCGGGAGGTCCCCCCATTGCTCTTTGGAGCTGCACCCCCTCCTTGCCTGTGGAGTATTTTTTTGGACTGGTAATTCTCCCGATCAGGTGCTCTTGTACTGGTTTGGGTTGGAAAAATCCAGCCCCAAATTGAGAGAACGGGGCAATTTCTGGAGGGAAGAGAGGTGTAGCCAGCCCCTATGGTGTCCCCCAAAAGCAGAGACACCCCCCCACACCTGGCATCCAAGCATGCAAACCACCTCGTACCTCCATCTTCCCCTTCTGCACAACAGGACTAACGATCCTCACGCCTTACAGCACCAAGAGCCTTAATGAGTGTTTGGGTTGCTCAGGTCGGGGGCGGGGGGGAGGTGTTTCACAAGATGAGACCCTTGCTGAGCCCCGTGGGCTTCCTTAGGGGTGAAGGTGGGAGACCCAGGGCAGGGGGTCGGTGGTCACCTGGGCAGTGATGCTCAGGGTGATGGCTGTCACCAAGGCTCATTGCAGGCACCACCACTCTCCCGAGTCTGCAGCCATGGACCCAGCAATGTTGTTTGTGCAATAGAGATATACCAAAGCTCTTCTGTTTCAGCATCTTTTCTGCATGGGTGGGGAGGGAGAGAGGTTAATCCTGATGGAGGGGTCATGGCTGGTGAAGAGAATTCATGCTGCTGGTCTGCTGTCTGTGTGCACAGCAAACATCGCTCTGAGAGCCCCCCAGGGACCAGAAGAGCCCCATCTTCCAAGAGAGGATGAATCTAGACCCACACCTCTGCAAAGGAGCAGCAAGGACGAGCACTGGGGCCCTGTGGATGCAAAACCTGCTTGCAAAAATACTCCTTTTGCAGGGGAGAAACAAGTTCCCCCACCCTGGACCATTGCCTCCCGCAGAAGGGCTGCGAGAGTGGCAGTGGGGCGGCGAGCAATCTGGCGCCATGGGCAAAGAGCAGCAAGGCAGGTACAGAACAAGGGGGGACAGACCTGATTTTTAATTCAATTTCAAAGAAGGGGGTGCAGGGCATTACAGGTGGTGTAGACACCTCGTGAATCTCCGACAAGAAGTCCAGGGGGGAAAGGAAAGCCAAGTCAAGGCAACCGGGACACTCACCAGGGCAGGAGGAGGAGGAGAGGGAAGCATCCTCGCCGGGGCTGGACCGAACCCAGGCATCGCCTCCTGTGGCACCATGCGCAGGGGCAGAGACCCAGCACTGCCCTGGGGACAGCGGTGTGGACATCCTCAGCCTCTCCCAGGCTCAGGAGCAGGTTGTTTTTAGCAGGACCAGGATGGTGTTGGGCGAGCGGTAACACTTTGTACTGAAGGTATGGGTAGGGGCAAGGCGTGGGTCGGATGTAGCTGCTGCTGTGCTCCTGACTGCTCTGATCCCTGCAAGCCTGGCCACGTGCTGGACCTCCCTGCCCCGGTTTCCCTGCCTGTACCCAGCGGGTACCACCACCTACCCCCTCCTGAAGCTCTTGGGAAAGTAGCTCTTTGTAGCCCTCTTTTTTCTTGGGAGCTGGGAAATGCTGTCGAAGCAGTGAGAGTTCTTATTACTAATATAACTTTCTCTGTCTATAAAGTATAATAGAATATAACAATATTTATAACTTTTTTTTTTCCCAAAATACTAAATAGATGCTATAAAAACCTGTAACTAATTGTGCTATAAACTGCAGGCTACAGGGTTATAACAAACAATGTATTGGCTTAGTCGTTGATATGTGTACATCGGAGCACTTTATAAATGCTTTATTATTAGCATTTACCAAGGAGTTTCCTTCTCAAACAATTTGGAGGGATAAAGCTAGCCAGAGACCGATAACGTGGACTTACACGTGTTAATAAATCCTGACGAGATGAGGTCGGGGGGGCCGGTGGCGAAGCCCAGTAGGTTTGCCATGAAGGCAAGGGATGGAGATGAGTGCCGCTGCCCTTCCCCAGCCAGGGGTCTTGCAGCCACCTGAGACAGACCCGTGTCCCCCCATCACCTTTTCTCTTTTTTTCCTTTTTTTTTTTTTTTTTTGGGAGCAAGGGGAATGGGGTTTGGTTCCCGAAGCGGCTGCTGGGGGTGGGAAGGGAGGAGCAGGGTGACCCCCAACCCCACAGCATTGGGGCTGCAGGGCAGTGCATGGCCCCGGCAGCAGGGACAGCGTGGTGACACGCACCGTGCTGGAGCTCAGCTGGACCTACTCTTAATAGAAAGTGTTACCAAGAGCAGAGCGGTGCTTCTGTCAGATGGAAACCTGACTGTGGGGGAAGAGATGGGGCTGGCAGCCTTTTGCTTTACTGCCCAGAGTGGCGCTGAATACCTGCAACCCCTCATTAGACCAGAAATCACTGAGATGGTTTTGCTGGAGAATGGACCAGCCTCAGATCCTGCCATGGGGGGCAAAGACAGCCTTTCCCCGTGTCTCACAGGGAGCAGCCCAGAAGGAAGAACCACGACCCCCTCGGCCTCTTGCTCACCCCTTGCTGGCACACCACCCCGACACCGTTCGCTAATGCAGGCTGTTCTTTGCCACCTGCCCTGCAGGACAAGACACAGGTGAGCTGCAAGTCTGGTGCAAAAACAAGATGAAAGATCAAAAAAGAATTAAAAAAAGGGGGGGGGCTCACTTTCCTATTAGGGATGTGCACAGAATTAAGAAAAACAAAAAGGAATGCAACTGGAAATGCAACTCCAGCTCCCTGTTGCTTCGGAGGCTGCCTCCGCACCGTCGCCATTTCACGTGGATGGAGGCGAGCATCGCATGGGAAAGCCTGGTGCGGGTCGGAGCCGCCTCACGGCTCTGCTGGCAGGGTGCGATGGCACAGGGGCGCTGCCTGCCTGCCCGCGGGACGCCGGGGGTTTGGGTCGGAGCCGTGCGAAGCTGATCGCCCGCTGCCTGGGACGAGAGGTAGCAGAGGGGTGACCTGCCCAGCAAGGAGTGTTTTGAGATTATTTGGTGGTTGACAGGCTGGTGGGGGAAGAGAAGCCTTCCTTGGCTGAACCGGAGCAGAATGGGGACTCAAAGCCCTGGGGAAGCAGCACCCAGCGCCCCGTGGGGGGATGTAAGGGGCAGGATGAGAGTTTTATTACTTTTTAATTCCCCCTTTCTTGCTTTTATCCAGAAATTCTGCCTGGAAATCTGACCCAACCAAGCCAAAAGCGAGCCTGTGTAACCTGGCCTTTTGCCGGAGGCTGCTCTGCCCTTCAAGGGAAGAAACCCCAGCTCCGTGGGGAGGAAAACAGGATGGCTGGCTCGGCCATGCCCAGGGATGGAGCCACCCCTGGCACATCAGGCCACAGGCACTGGGCAATTTTCTTCCGGGGGGCAGGTGATGGCAGGCAGCAGCAAGCATTGCCCCTGCAATGCCGGGGCAGAAGCCGGCAAGGATGGACCCAACAGCCAACCTCTGGGCACTATCTGAAGCATCTCCTCAACCCTCCTGGTGCCACAAAGCCTTTCAGGCACGGCAGAGACACAAACCCCCTGGGACAGCTTTGGCCCCGAGCGCCAGAGGCTCAGGGAGGGCTCGGGGGTTTAGCCGAGGTCCTCCCTCACCCCTCGCTACCTCCAGGCAGCCCGGCCGCCCACCCACTCCGACCCACCAGTGGCCACTGCATCACCCTGCCCAGCACTGCCCAAGGTGCAATGTCCCCAAATGTCACCACAGGGTGCCAGCGCCGGTGGGGAAGCAAACCCCAAGGCGCCTCCAGCACAGCTCCCACCGTGGCATCACCCCCGCAGACAGCGGTGACGCCAGCGCTCGCCAGGGAGCTGCGGTCCCCGAGGACAGGCGGCCGCGGGGACATGGCCCAGGGGGTCCGTCGGGGCGGGGGGGGGGCTCACATGATGGTGCATCGGTTCCTGTGCAGGGCACCCTGGAAGCGGATGGTGGTGTGGACGTGCTTGCAGCGGGCGCAGCCCACGCTCTTCAGGAGCTCGCTGAAGAGCAGCAGGATGTGCCAGTTGTACTTGGCCGAGCACTCGATGTAGCCGCACTTCCACGTCTTCTTCACCAGGTTGGAGACATTCCAGCGTGGGATCACCCGGCCCCGCTGCAGGTCCCGCTTGTTGCCCACGATGATGATGGGCGTCTCTGAAGTGCCAATGACCCTGGGGAGAGCAGGAGATGAGGGAGGACAGAAGGGGACGGGGCGCAGCATGATGATGGACCGACCCGCAGACACCAACCCATCCCAAACTGGCACTTGGCTTTGCTTGCCATGAGCAACATGCCTCCTCTTGGTCTGTCCCCTCGCAGGGCCCTCTCTGTGGCCAGCCACTCGGTGTGCCAGCCCCAGTTGCTTTCCCAGGGATGGCTGCCTTCACCCACAGGGGTCCTGATCTTTTCCCTGCCCTCGGGTCCAGTTTTGCTTTTGCTTACGGCTCCCAGCCCTGTCAAGGGGCTTTGCCCCAGTCTCTAATATCTCATCTCCAATGTCAAGAGCAAAGGAGCACTGGGGCGAGCCGCACCACCCCGCTGGGAGCTGTGGGGAGGTGCACCCACCAGCGAAGTGGTTCCTACCTCGTTTCCAGGATCTGCTGGCGGATGGTTTTGATGTACTCGAAGCTGTCAAAGCAACAGATGTCATAGACCAGGATGTAGGCATGGACGCTCCGGAGCCCCCTGCAACACACGTCCGCCCACTCCTGCAAGGTGCAGAGAGGGATCAATCCTGGCTCAGCCCCATCGCCGTGCCCAGGGGATGCCCCGCACTGCTTTGGGGCCAGGCACACCAAGGAGGCTGCCACACCGGCGGGTAGCAAGGGGGCTGCATGCTCTCCAGCCCCAACACCCAGCTCACCTCTGCTCTGCCCTGACCCGTCCCTGCGGTGGCTGCGTCAGCCCCCCGTGGTCCTTCAGCATTCCCCCCCCCCTCCATCTCTGGAGATCCCTTATCCCCCTTGCTAATCCAGAGGAGAGATAATGGGATCTGTCAGCCCCAATTCCACTCTTGAGCAAGGATTACAGCCTGCCTAACATCTGCCTAATGCACAGTGGTCCAGAGGTGAGCTGGGAGTGGGGCTGAATGCAGCCACCTGCCCTGGATTTAAAAACGTCACCCTCCAGAGCTGCTAATTAGGTGTGTTAGTTAGTGATGCACCCTGGGTTTCAGGCAGGGTGGGGGAGGAGGATGTTGAGCCTTGAGTGGAGCTCAGCCTGGCCCTGGCTCTGTGGGGCTGGGGGTGATGAACCAGCAGCTCCGTGGGTCAGAGGGGGAAGCCGATGGTGGGGCTCTTTTGGGGGGACATGGGGACAGGAGAGGAGCAGCGGCTGCTCGGGAGGGGGGTCTGCAAGAGTAAGAGAGGGAGCCAGGGCAGAGGCAGTCTGGGGTGGCCTCTCCACAGCCGAAATTTGGAGCTGTAAGAAATACATGTTGTTTGGAAAGTTTTGGATTTCCAGGAATAACAGGATTTTTTTTCCCATCCTATAGAAGTGAAAATCTGCCCCACTTCCAGCCGCTATCCCAGCCCTGCAGTGGTACTGAGGCTGCAGTGACACCGGGGAATGGCAGCGCACGCAGGCAGCACTGCAAACCCTCCTGAGAGCGACTGGAGAGGAGAAAGATGCACTGAAGAGGAAAGGCACCACTTCTCCCCGAGGAAAACTGTTCAGTACCATGAATCATCCCTTTCTGAGTTTATCATTGGAAAGAGGCAAAATGAGGGGACCTAGGACCGAAGGAAACTGGGAAAAGGAAAGTTTTGGATGCGTGTTGGTCTCCGTTGCAGGCTGCAGCACAGGAAGGAGCTGGGAGAGAGCGGCATGGCACAGCCTCTCTCCCGTCCACGGAGGGAAGGAGATGATGTGGAGCTCAGCGGTATCAGAGAGGTGCAGGCGGATGGAGCGGCAGTGTCTCAGGTTACTCTGAGTCCTGATACACCTGGGAGATCAATAGATTGCAGCTCTTTCACCGCGCTGGGGTACAGCTTGCTCTGGCACCCTGACGTTGGGATGGTTTTCCCTGCGGGAGGCAGGTTTCCTGGGATGCTTGGGGCTGGAGGAGGGCTGCGCTGTGCATCCTGCCTGACCCCATGTAGGAGCACAACATCAGGGAGCCGCCAGCCCCAGCTCCTCTCCCAGGACTTTGCTGCAGGGGTGCTGCTCCCAGGCATGGAGCAGAGCCCAGTGATGCTTCCCAGCAGACAGAGTCATATCCCCCACTGTGGTCCTCTCCTTTCCCCTTGGAGCCATCCCTCTGACCACCCTCTCTTCCCTGGAAACCTCCATCTGTTCCCACCGGCCGACTCCTCTTTAGCACAGTGAGGCAGGGAGTTAATCGAGCGTTAGCGGTGGCTGCCGTGTCAATAAATTACCCTTTGCTATTTTGGGCTGTCTCTCACGCTGACCTTTCGTTCCCTGCACATGCTGATTAATTTTTAAACCTCCTCCTCACCCCCAGAGTGCTCACTTCTTCTCCTGCCCAATGGCACAGGGGAAACTTGGAGCACTACAAGGTCCCCATCAGGCACGGGAGCAATATAATTATATGGATTAAAAATACAGGAGAGCCCAGCTCCTGCGGAGGTGCCTCCACTGGCGGCATTGCCCTCCGGCTGGCTGTGGCCATGGCTGGGCGCCTCCAGCTCCTCTCCCCACAGTGGTGGCTCAACTTGTGCCCCTGGGACGGGGCTATAGCGTGAGCTTAAAATCCCCCTTTTCCCCATTAAACCTCCCCCGAAGCGATGCTTCGGTGGCGATGCTTTCCAACCCCACACTGCCTTTTGGGGCTGTTTTGGAAGCACCTGAGAGGGCTGGGGGGTTGAGGAGGAGCTGGTGGGCTCAGCCTCCAGGGACAAGCCCAGGCAATGCTGGGGGGTGATGGCCACCCCGGGAGGGGACGAGCAGCCCTGCTCCACCTGCTTCAGGCGGTGGGTGCCAGTGGTCTGGCCCTTCAGGAACCCCTGTTTTTCACCTGAATGCCCTTTGCTGGCGCTGGCAGCTGTGGAACCCAGCCCTCCAGGATCCACCACCCAGCTGGATGGGGTTGTGGGCATTATCAAAGCCACAGTCCTCGGAGTGGGACACTGTCCCTCCCTCATTTGCTGTCATTTTAGGTGAAAAAGCTTTAAAAGACACTTTATCCTGGGCCTGCTCAGCCAGTAGCCATGAGGATGCGATCCCTTGCATGGGCTTTTACCAAGCAAACCCTGACATGGAGGGAGAAGCATCCCCTGAAGAGGAGGAACCGGGACCCCGCAGGGTTTCACAGCGAAACCCCACTGAGGTCACTGGAGACCCTCCCAATGTGGGGGTCCCGGCACACCAAGCCGGGTGCGCCCCTACCTGCAGGGTGTTGACGGGGAAGGCGGTGATGGGAGGGAAGTCCATGATCTGCAGGTCGTGGACGTGGCCGTTCATGACAACGGCGGGCAAGTAGACGCGGCGGGCCGTGGTGGGCACACAGACCTCGCTGAACTCGTTGTAGAGGAACTGCCGGACTATGGCACTCTTGCCCACGCCCTGGGCTCCCAATACGGCGATCTTGAACGTTGCCACCATGCCGCCGCGCGCCGGCCGCTGCCCTGGTGCTGCCCCCACGGTGCCGAGGCTGCATATTCCCGCGCAGGGGGCCTTAGCCCCATTCAGGATGCATTTCCCCTCCGGGACATCCCGTCACTGCAAGGCCAAGGAGAAGCCGGTCAGATCCTGGAGACACCCTGGCAGACCCCACGTATTGCTTCAGGCAATATTTTTCCAAGCTTGAGACCAGGGAAAAGGCTTATGTCTGTCCTTGGGGAGCAGGAGGCTCCCCCAGGGCCAGGCGACACCTCCAGCAGCAGCCTCAGCACTGCGAGACCCCAGGGTCCCCCGCAGAGGCTCCCACCCTGCAGAGCCAAGGAGAGCCAGGATTTAAGCAAACTTTGTCCCAGGAAGGTTCTCACAGGCACATTCAGCCCTTTTGGTACCAGAGCAAGGAAACCTCCAGGAAACGGGCTGTCTGTGGCTCAGGGTTTGCCCAGCCCTGGCAGCACCGGGGTCCCAGGCTGTGCTGGGGACTTTTCCCATAGCACCCGCAGGGACCGTCACCAGCTGCTCCATCCCAGCACTGCCCCATGCCAGGGAATCCATCTTCCCTCCGCTTGGACAGCCAGAATTGCCTTTTGCTGGGGCGAGGGGGAGATTGCTCTGCGCCTGCGAGCGACAGCTTTAATGTTTAATTTCAGGCTTTGAGCGGTTTGGCAATTAACTTGATAGAGGCTAATTTCCGAGCCAGCTGACGGGGTGAGCCCACAAGCCGCTGGCACACATACTGAGGCCGGAGGGGCCGCGGGGCAGGGCCACATGTGCGGCAGAACATGGGGTGATAACCCATGCACAAGGTTGCGAGAGCTGAGTCCGAGGAGCCCGAACGCCTGCTGGCACCAGGTTCCTGACCAGGAGCTGCGATGAAAACAGCGAGGATGAGGGGCCGGGTCCCACTTCTGCTCCCTCCCATTCCTAGGAAGCTGCTTGAGCTTTTTCCCGAAGTGTGGATGCTTTTACCAATTTGTGGTGTTCTCATCCGTTTTCCCTGAAAAACCATCCCCAAAGCCCAGGACAGCGTTCCCCGAGCTGGCAGAAAGCGGCAGGTTCAAACCGCCCTGTCCTGCCTGTTTGATGGAGGTTATTTACCCCAGGGAGAGCCCAGCCGTGGAGGTTCCCACCTCTGGGTGCTGGGGAGGCCGGGCTTCCCGCGGTCCCCCGCACCCTCCTCGCCCTCCTCACGCAGGGGCTGGGGCTGGCGGGGCCTGGCAGGGCGGCAGGGCGGGTTTGTGCCCAGGGCTGGGGTCCATGGCAGGCGGTGCTGCTGGGACCGTCCCCTGGGGTGCCGACTGCCCTCGGGAACCCACTCGCCCCAGCCCCGGCAGCGGGAGCGTTTCTGTGCCACATGCAGGGAAACGGGGGGTGCGGGGGGTGCGGGGGGTGCGTGCCGGGGCCTTTCTCCACCAGCAGAAAGCACTGTCATTGCAAGTCCTGGGGGGCCACTCTGCTGCAGGGACAACCCCGTCCTCCTCGCAGAAGCAACCCCAGCCCCTCTGTGGGGCCGGAGGGTGATGGAACGACGCAGCCGGGGACCCAGCACCCGCAGGGCTGCCCTGACCCGCAGAGCGGGCTGAGCCGGGCTGAGCCACCCCAAAACCCCCGTCCCCCTCCTGGCTGGCACACAGGGACCATGCGCAGGCAAAGCTGGCTCATGGGCCCCAGAAAGCGGGCTTGCACCCTAAAGTGTCAGAGGCCGACCTGACGGCTCCAGCCCCACGAGCACCTCACCCCAGCGTGCCACCGTGGGAAAGCGGGGCGCAGCGGGGGTGCAGCCGGGGCGGCCCCGCGGCGGGGTGGGGAGCGGGGGCCACCCGGGGGGCCCCAGGAGCTCAGCGCAAGGCCGAGCTTGGCGGGTTGCAGGGCCGGGCGGAGGCTCGCGGGGTGCCCCGGGAAGGGTGCCCCGGGAAGGGTGCCCCGGCCCCCGGCGCGACCTTGGGCACCCCGCC
>VZTV01060780.1:9042-22548 GCA_013400875.1 Anhinga rufa
AGGAGTTAGCATAAAATCTGCATCCTAACTGAAGTTGCAGTGGTAGCTATGGCTGGAGGGATGACTGGAACAAAGGGGGCGATACACCACCTTGCAGAAGTAACAACTGTCTCCTGTTGTGACTTCACCTGTTTTCTTCTTCTGAGTCTTTGCTATGCTGCCCTTAGCCTAAACTGTCTCTCCACTGACTCCTTTGTGTCCAGGTCTTACCTCTGCGGACAGCTCTGCGTAATCCCTCCATGACCCTTTTTTGTCATGTTAAGAGTGCAAGGACTATTCCTTGGGCACTTTTAAAGATTTTTTTTTTTTCTTCATATTCTTTTTGATTGAACACTGGAGAACCAGTACAGCTGAGTGAGTGAAATGCAGGTCTCTTCCTGTGGCTTTATCGGGGAGATAGTTTTTATGCTCCTGCTCTGTTACACTGGTGCAAGTTTGTCATCAATAGTGGGCTGAGATGTTACTGAGCTCGTAATTTGACCTGTAAATCTTTATTACTTTTGATAGTGCATAAGAAGGGAGCAATGTGGCTTGGCTTCAGGGGTTTTCAGAACAGCTGAAGAAAAAAAAAAGAGCCTTACTGTAGACTGAACAAGTGGAACTACAAGAGTTGAGGAGTCGTCATTACGGAACTTCACAACTGCATGTTCAGAGAAATTATTTTAGTGATAAACACAGTTCTTTAAACTATTCCCTTATTTTAAAAGGATCATTAATTCCTACCTCTCTGGAAATGAAGACTAATACATAAAAGGGGGGAAAAGTAATTTAAAAATCAACCAGTCCAGAACGGTCACTAAACCCATGATATGCATATTAAGTATCTACTTGCACAAACTCCTCTTCAGGAAATGCTTGAGCCTTGTGGCTATACGTCAAATTATGTCAGAGGTTCTGATCAATAAAGAAGCTGTTAGCCTCAAAGCTGCTTCCAGTAGGATGTCTATTGAGGAATATCTATTCATTTTGTGTGGGTGGGGTTTTGTGTACATCTGTGTGGGCATGCACATAAATTCTTTGTTAGGCTGGTACTGACTCCTTAAATCTAGAGGCTTAGCATTTTAAAGCAATTCACTGAAATGTGCTTCTAGGTTTTGGCATTTTTTTGTTGTTTTTTCTTTTTGCTTGAGCTGTTAAAAACTGGCACTTAGTAGGTTGTAATTTTAAAGTACTGCTGCATAAGCTTTGCAAGCTGAGCATGCCAGGCACTCTGCACTAAGCTGTAGGCAAGTTTATGTAGCACAAATCTGTGCCCATAGAGAATACTTTCTGTAAATGTGGTCTTCCTTTAATAACAATCGTGACTTCACTGCTGCTTAGTCCTGTTTGTCCAAGTATAGCCAACAGATCTGTTGCTGAGAAAGTGATTTTCCTCTTTCTTTGTGAATGAAATTCTGAGGGCAACTATGTTTTAGTGTTTATTATGACAGTGGGAGTAGGGAGGCAAATAAGGACAAATAGGGTGTGCAGAGGAGGATGTCAATGATAATGATTTGTGATTCTGAGAGCTAGGCAGCTATCTTTCACCAAAATGTAATCAGAGTTTGACAAACTATAGAAAGCCTGCAACAAGAGTGAGTTTAGACTTACTACTGCCATTAGTTTCAGTATAATAGAATTAAACTGAAAATAGAGCGTGTTTGTGTGCCTGATTGCTTGAAACCAGTCATTATCGTTTGTACACTGATGCAAGTGGGCTGGGGTAAACTGGTATTAGTTGATGTAAATCCAAATTAATGTAATAACCTTCCCATTATGGATGAGTCAACAGAATTAACAAATCGTGTAATCTCATTTATTCCTCCATGGTTCATACAAGTAGCTCATAAATAGCAACAGCAAATGGTATGTCAGGACTGCCTCTGATACAAGAAGGAAGGGATAAGCATGCTTTATTCGCATCTACAAATCTTCCTGTTTCAAGTGTGCCTTATAATTTGAGACTTTATGGTCTTACAGGGTTATTTGAGATCCTGTGATGGATCACTTTGAAGAGAAATATTTAAGCCTACAAATAGCAGGATAAATAGGTTTAAGGCTGATAGAGAAAAAGAAACTAGGGAAACTAAGGATGTATTTCAGGAAGAACCTTTCCTTGGCCTAATGAGTTTCTGACACAGTAGCTTTCCTGTGACTACAAACATCTACAGAGCGGTGTTTCTGTTCTTTAATGCAGCCTGGCATCCCACTGCTCTATGTCACGAAATTTTGATGGAAGGTGCAGGGTCAGGTTATTGTTTTGGTTTATTTATCTGTGGGTGCTGTTAGACTAAAGCAGCCTGCCTCTTTTCATTATTTACTTTTTTTTTTAACATCCCTTCTGGTGGTGAATTTAATTTTAGTTTACCCTTTTATCATTTTAGTTACCTTCTGTAACTTGTTCTGTGCTTCAGTAATCAACTGAAGTTAATTGATCTGAATTTAAGTCCTGGAACAAAGTCAGAAGAGAATAATAATCTCATGGTCTCTACTGCAATTCTGTTCTGTTTTGGTTGTCATTCTGTCAGTGCAGTGGTACAGTTGGCTTCTTGGCCACTGCTACCTGTTTTTAAGAGAGCTTTTAAAAATGTAGGAACTGTTTATAATATAGTTTGCTTTATGCTCAGAAATTAATATCTGTTATCAAGGAGGTAGAACATCAGCATCCTACCCAAAGCAATTACATGAAAGGAGAAGGGAAAATAATTTGCTCAAACGTCTTTTCATTTCTTTGACTTTGAATTATTTGCCAGTTATAGGCAGTAAATTTTTTTGTTTTATTTCTTGAAAATAAGTCTTGAAGTAACAGAGAAAAAGCTTATTATGCAGAGTAATAAATTGAAAGGGAAAAAAAACTTGAGTAATGGAGAGTATGTGTAACTTGCCTAAATAAGAGTTAAACTCTTCAGTTCTAATCTTCATTTATAGTAAGGATTGTTTTATTATTATTATTTTACTGAAAAAACACTCAGTTTTAGGAAATCAGGACTCCTTTTCTCTTTTGACTGTCACATATTGCCCTACATTTAAATTGGCTAGTGTCATAATGCTGTTGTCACCTCACTTCTAACTCATATACTTGCATTTGAACATGAAATGAGGAATTACTTCTATCTGTTGTTTGGCTGTAATGGGAAAGTGACTTGGAGTTTTGCGAAGTGCAGTCAGATCATGAGGTATTGTGTCCCTTGTGATATAGGTTAACCTACGGGAAAAATTGAGAAATTTTGAAAGGTAATATTGAATTCTTTCTCTTCTTTTTGGAAAGAAAGAGAATTCTCCAGAATTCTTTGTTCTGAATGTACCATGTTAAATGCCATCTCAATATTGCTGAGTAATTCTGCTATTCAAAGAGGCATATTAAAGGAATCCTGAAAGGTTATCTCCAGAAATGGACAGTGATCACTCCTTGCCTTCTTACAATTCCCTGTCTTCATGCAGAGAGTTTTATTTTTTTCTCAGCTGTGACTGGAAGAAATATTGGGAATTAAAAGCAAGCATTGGAAGAATGCACGTGCCAATACCTAAATAGAGAGAATTGTTCTGAGTTTAGATTCTGTACTTGCAATTGACAGGAATTTCTCCTGCACTCCTCTGCCAATGTCTGAGTGTTTTCCAAGTCTGGAAATTTCTCTAGATTTGTCTGTTCTAGCCCAAAAATAGACCTATTGATAGACAGGAGTTATCTGGTAGCTGTATGACTATAGTCAGTGGCCTAAATGCTTTTTCAAGGAGGAAGGCAGAGGCCAATGCTGTAGGTTCAAACCCGTTTTTTTTTATTTGATAATCCATCTGTATGTGCTTAATCTGTACAGTGGTCAGATTTTTGTTGGCTTTACTATCACTAACTGTGTCTTTTGACAGGCACTGAGCAGAATTTAGAAGGGAAGTCTCTTGTTGAAAAATATTTATTTTGAAGACACCCGTTGTATTGTTTTTCATCTTAAAATAAAAACACGTTCCCAGTCAATGATGACTGCCCTTTTCATCAGTAAGTCGTATCTGCTAGATTCACATGAATGCTTTTTACTTTAAGGAACAGCCGGTAGATGATTTGGCTACTGACTGTGAGCTGTACTGTACTTTCTGGTTGCCACACACAGTTTGTATAGCATTTAGCATTGTAAAGTGCATTTTAAAAAAACATGACAAATCTTAGGACAAAAGACAGGCTTTTCTATCTTAAAAGTGTATATGTATGCTGTATTGCTGGCTGTACACAAAATGAGAGAGCTGTTCCTACTGCTGTTTCTGTACAAAGAGAATATAAAAATTGAAAGTAAAACTTCGTAAGTTACTGAAATGTTTTCATAGTTTTGATCAAAAAGCAATTTTTTCTTAAGGAGACTATAATTTAATAAAAGAGTATTGACAAACACTATAAGAAAAAGAAAAATTTTGAGGCCATAGCTTCTGATTTAAACATTCTGCACAATTTCTACAATAACTTGTCATAATGACGTTGAAGTAAAGTGTTTGGGCTGCCAGTACTTGAATATAAATCTAAATAAACTACAGTTTCTATATAAGAACTACAGGATATTGCTCAACAGTTGCTTTGAAAGCTCCAAATATGATACAAAACATTTTAACAGAACTTTAATAGCTCTTAAGACATGCTTATCACTGTTGTAGAAACCCTGTAAATTGTGTTGCTGTACTTCAGGTGCATTCATGCAGATGGCACAAAAGTTTTTTTTACTTAACAAAAAAAAAAGGGCTACATATTTTCTCCAGATATTCTACTAGAAAAACAGATGAAAAGGTTAACTGCATACATTTTGGAAGCCTTTAGTTAGTTACTAAACAACAAAACAGAATGAAAGATGACCCATTTTGTCTATGGGTTCTTGAACATGTAATCACGTTCTTGATATAAAGTATTGATAGGTAGTATTTATTTTCTAAAATAAATAACAGCATCTAGATTAAATCAAATTATAGATATAAAAGATAGCAATATTTGGATAAGCATTGTGAACTTCCCAATGCAGAACCCAAAAAATGTGAAATTAGATTATAGAACTGATCTATATGTAGAAAACTTTTATAATACTTATGAGAGTTGATCTAGAAAGTCTGGGATGAAACACTTGAGGAAATGGTTGCAGTAGCATTTTAGGAAAAAAAAAACTTCTTGTGCTGTCAGAATTTTTTTCGCCTTTTCTACTTTAAGTGCAAGAAGGTTGTTCAAACGAAGAGGTTTAGGACTGGTCTAATATGTAAGTCTAGTACAGGTGTTGTAGATCCCTAGTCTGCATCATATTCTGCATGTTCTTCAGCTGGAATTGCAAATGTGGGCCAGGCAGTGATGTGATAGTTAATGGTGTCTGCAGTGATTTGCAGTTGTTGTTTCCCCCCCCATTTCCTAAAAGTGCATCTTCTAAAGTACTCCTATCATTGCTGTTAGCTGGGAGAAACAGCAGGAGGAGTAGCAATAACAGGACACTAAAATATATGTCTGGAGTTGTCAGCAGCATGCATGGAAACATAAGAATACTTGGCTTTCACAAACCATCTCTATGATGGCAAAGGCTGTCTCTGCGTATCCTTTCCGAACCATCTCACAGCAAATTCAATGTATGTTTGAAGTTTGCCAGAAAGTCTCTGGGAGAAGGCGTGAATTTCTTCGTCCTTGTGGAGTTCCTGACATAAAATGCAATTATCTTGGCTTCATGAGACGTGGATGAATTTTTACCATCATTTTGTGTAGGTGACTGTCAGAAGTCTTCAGATGTCAAAAAGTAATTTTTGTGAGACTTTCAAAGTCTCCTTTACAGCTGCCACATTTTCAGCCCATCACAAAGATTTACTGTCTCAACTCTCAAGGCTTCAGGTTTCACCAGAAAGCTTTCATTCTATTGTTTCAGGACTACCTGAATTTTTACTGCAATTTTCCTGTCTCCTCAGTTTCAGGCCCTATATGCTACATTGGTTCTTATTTACTGATTAAACCATTGATCTTTAGGTATATAAAACAGAGCTGTATTTAAAAAAAAAAATATATTGTAGCTTCTCTCAAATGGACTTGAATTTGAAGATTATGTGTAAAACCACTCTAAAGTGCAACATACAGATGTGCCTGGTTTCAGGTCTTCTTTACTTAGCCACAATGACAATATTACAGGGAATGCCTTCTTTAAGAAATTGATGGATATACATGAAGCATTTTAAACTGCTAGTTCTGCATTAAAGTTGTACCATGCAAGCAGTCTTGCAAACCTTCTAATTACAGTAGGAGATTTGCCTGCCCCAGGATTGCTCTGCAGGGCTTGCTGTTATTGCTTGTACTTGCTCTAGACTGTGAGGAATTAACAAAAATATGTCAAACCCTGTTATATGCACTTTTTGATATCAGCCAAGTCAAATTTCTGTATACTGAGTTTCTCTGTTTCCTGAAGCCACTCAACAATGTATTGAATTATTTGGAATGAAACAAAGAGCTTCATACATGCTGCTGGGATCAAAGTATATAGTAGGACACATTTATAAATAGAGATACTTTTGGAAAGATGAAAATAAGAGAATTTCTCTGTTTCAAATTAGGTCATATTTTTTAAAAAGCAGTTTTGTTTTGCTTGACCTTTGGAAAGAATAGTCTAATCAGCAGTTCTTAGTATTGTAAAATTGCTAATTTGAAGGAGCTCCTTGTACTGCCTACGTGAGGAGGAGAGAGCAGACAGGAACCAAAGGAGATTGTACGTAGTAAGATATACCCAGAAAGTCATCGAGTTGCTTGAAATCAAGTAAAGGACCAGCCTCCTGAAATACAGTGTGCAGGAGAAGAGTTGTTTAAACCCCTTTTTTATTTCTCTTCTGCTTGCCTACTTGCTCTATATTTTTTGCTTCTTGCTTCTGTTTTTATCTAGGAGGTTCAGTGTTTCAATCCTGATGAAAGAAAATATGACTTCTGCTCTTGTTTGAGGATCCTACTGCTCAGAGAAGGTCTGGGCAGTTGTGTTGTTCTTGCTGACTTGAATCCTGTTACGTTTGAATGAAACACATCAGCTGGGAGTAAGGTACCTTTCACAGGTTTCACAAGCTTGCTTTTTGACAACTGCAATTCCAAAGCTTGTTAGCAGCCAACCACGTTATTAATAGAAATTGACTAAATGATTTGTGCTAGATGGCTATTCATTATTATATTTTAAACAACAGTTAGCTTTTAATAATCTGATGTCAAGAATAAGGAAGGATGGCAAATGGGGAATTGTGTACATATCTGCTTCCATGTCAGTAAATGAAATACATACAAATATGTGGCATCAGTGGCTATGGAACAGGTCAAAAGTTCTGTAGTTTTGTTCATGAAATAATTTATTTTCTGTAAAAAAACCTTATGACTAAATGATACACTGGAACAATTAGAAAAGGTAGTATCAAATTGATGTACAGTAATTTTTAATGTTCTTACCTTATTTTCAGAAATAGTATCAGCTATCCAAACCCCATCTCATTAGCAGTGTATTTTTGAATTCAAGGCTTTAGAAGAATGTCCTCCAAGTGCTATCTCCTCAGAACACATTTGCTGCTTGTGAATTTGGGAGGGCAAGTGTGGTTAATCTGAACTAGACTTCTCGTAACATCGTGGGAGGATGTGAACAGCAGTTAGGTTTAGTAATTGATTTTTGCATTAATTTAACATAAATTGGGAGTCCCAAGTTAGTACCTAGCTCCTCGTGTCAGCAGAGGCTTAAAAATTGTTCCTTTTTTCTTTTGAGATGTATGTAGCTAAAGGCAAAGGTCTGTAATTAATCTTAACCTGCTGAAACTGACATTTTTGGTGGAAGTAATTTAGTCAGGATTTCCCCCCTCCCTCCCACCACGTCTTGATACTGGCTATTGATGGAAGTATCAGTTTACAATTGGATGGTGATTATCAAACTGCATTTTGTCATTATGCCCTGTGCATGGCCTGGAAAGGCCTAGAGTCCACATTTAGTAAATACAGGGATAAATCACAGAATCACAGAATGGTAGGGGTTGGAAGGGACCTCTGGAGATCCCCTTGTCCAACCCCCCTGCATGAGCAGGCACACCTAGAGCAGGGGGCACAGGACCGTGTCCAGGCGGGGTTTGAATGTCTCCAGGGAAGGAGACTCCACAGCCTCTCTGGGCAGCCTGGGCCACTGCTCTGGCACCCGCACAGTGAAGTTTTTTCTCATGTTTAGGTGGAACTTCCTTTTTTCCAACTTGTGCCCGTTGCCCCTTATCCTGTCATTGGGCACTGCTGAGAAGAGTCCAGTCCCAACCTCCTGACACACGCCCTTCAGATACTTGTAAGTATTGATAAGATCCCCCCTCAGTCTTCTCCAGGCTGAACAAACCCAGGTCTCTCAGCCATTCCTCATAAGAGAGATGCTCCAGTCCCCTGATCATCCTTGTGGCTCTCAGCTGGACTTGCTCCAGCAGCTCCCTGTCCTTCTTAAACTGGGGGGCCCAGAACTGCACACAGCACTCCAAATGCGGCCTCCCCAGGGCAGAGCAGAGGGGCAGGATGACCTCCCTCGCCCTGCTGGCCACACTCCTTTTCATGCACCCCAGGACACCGCTGCCCTTCTTGGCCCCGAGGGCACAGCGCTGGCTCAGGGTCACTTGCTGCCCACCAGCACTCCCAGGGCCTTCTCAGCAGAGCCGCTTTCCAGCAGGTCAGCCCCCAACCTGTACTGGTGCCTGGGGTTGTTCCTCCCCAGGGGCAGGACCTTGCATTTGCTTTTGTTGAATTTCATTGGGGTCTCCTCAGCCCAGCTCTCCACCCTGTCCAGGTCCCGCTGGATGGCAGCACAGCCTTCTGGTGTATCAGCCACTCCTCCCAGCTTGGTGTCATCAGCAAACTTGCTGAGGCTACACTCCATCCCTTCATCCAGGTCACTGGTGAATATATTGAACAGGACTGGACCCAGTACAGACCCTTGGGGGACACCACTAGTTACTGGCCTCCAACCAGACTCTGCCCCATTGATCACAACCCTCTGAGCTCTGTTGTTGAGCCAGTTCTCAATCCACCTCACTGTCCTCTCATCCAACCCACGCTTCCTTAGCTTGTCTATGAGGATGTTATGAGAGACAGTGTCAAATGCCTTGCTGAAGTTGAGATAAACAACATCCACTGCTCTCCCTTCATCAACCCAGCCAGTCACCCCATCATAGAAAGTAAGTGAAATCGCTAGCTTTCTACTGATACTGCAAGCACGAGGGTAGGGAAGGGAATCCCATAAAAGAACCTTTCAGATGGCAAATTTAAAGGATAGAAACATGTCTTTAGTCAGTCAAAGAATTAATTTTTTTCCCAGGGTGCAGTCAAGGAAAACAATTTTGGTTTAGATATTGGTTGGAAGAAGGACTGTTTCTTGTCTCTTTGAAATACCATGTTTTGCTTTTGTTCTAAGGACACAAACCAGATGTGTTCATCAAAGACTTTGCTGATCATGTTTCTCTTACTGATGCTACGCTAAAATAAAAAAGAATCAAATTATAAAATAAAAAAGCATTGTATGACAAATGATGCTTGCACCATGCATTTGTAATTTTATTAGCGTTGTGGTCATAGTGATGTTCCTTCTTCCTGTTTCATGCTTTCTATGGTTACTGCTATTTTATAGATGAATTACCGAGGGATGAGTATTAGTTTGTCCCATCTGTCTTCCTGTCTTTTTCCAATATGACAAAATAAAAAAAAAAAGAATCTTTTCTGTAACCTCTATTGGGTGGCTGAACACAGCAAGCAGGTTACTTGGCATTCCCTGCCACTGCTATCCAGCCCAGCATTTTTCTCTCAAGGTGAGGCAAGCCCTGCTCCTCTATACGCCCTTTCCCTGTCATGTATTCATCATGGTAGAATGACTGAACCTGGGAGTAGAACCTCAAGAAAGAAGGAGTTTGTCTACAGACACCTGTTGCTACTTCCTTTGATAAAGTATTTTAAAATCGCATTACTCTGGGAAAATGTTCTTCTATTGAGACAATAGTTGCCAAAAACTGATAGCTCAAAACACAGGTCATCTGAATGGAATCAGGCACATGTATATATACTATATATATATTGAGAGAGAGTAGTACTGTTTTTATGACAAGATTCAACCTGTACATTTGGCATAACTCCTACCTGCTCTTCACTGGCAAGCAGGGCTGAACCTTAGCTTAATAGGTAAAGGTGTGCCTTTGCTTTGATGGTTAAGGGCTGTTATTGCCAGTAATATCCTGCTTTGGCATCCTGCCAGGCATGCCTGTAGTCTCTTACATCTGTGTTTATCTTTGTCAGGCTACTTAGAGGTAGCAGCTGTATCACAACATTAAGCAATTCTCATTTTCTTTTGGCCAGTGTGACAGCTTCAAGTGACGTGATGCTGCAAACACCATGTCTTCGGGTAGTTGGATTTTTCATCCAAACATCAGCATATGGTATGTGCTTTTTGGTACCACTGTTCTTTGTAGCTTTGTTGGACTGCACTAATGTTTCTGCTGCAGGTGGGAAGACGCAGCAACTAAGAATCTTGTTAAAGTACAACGAAATTGTTTTATGTGAGGATGTCTGTCATATCCTTTGCTTATGAGTATGGAAAGGCATTTACTGACATGCAAATTCTTAAACTGGCATTCATTTATCCCATCACACTTGAAAAATTTGAGGCCTTCTAGCCTGTGACCTTATTGCTTGTATTTGTCACCATTCAATTGGGTTTTTGATGCTTTCAGTTTACTATACTGACAGCAAATTGAGGCATTTTAATAGTTTAATGTGGAAGAATTTTAGTCAAATACACATTTTTGTATGAAGTTCTCTCTTTTTCAACATAAAGCTTGTCTCATCATCAAGAAAAGATGTCTTTGCTCTCTCTTCTTTTTACTGAAGAACCCATGCTGCGTTTGTTTCTTATGCTAGGAAGCATCTACGCCTAATGGTTTTGAGCTTTGGCAGTAGGAATCAATCTAATGCCATCTCTCAAGGCCAATTTCCAGTTGCTCTTGGTTTCTTTCTCAGAGATTTTTATTTATTTATTTGTTTTCCCATATTCAACTGTTGTCTTACAAAATCATTTTTTATCTTTCACTTGAGAGCTCTAGCCAGTAGATTTCTATGCAGTCTGACAATTGCCAGAGCTTTTTGTCCTATTTCTCTGCATTTCTCCTAGATACAATCAGGTCACTGAAATAAGCTGTTGTAGTAATTTAACATATGCTATAAGCTTTCATGTGAGAGGAAATATTGGTTCAATATTGTTCCTACTTAATGTCTTAGAGGTTGCAGTTGGAAGGGTCATTTGTTCCCCAGCAAACAAACAAAAGATAACTCATGCAGGTGACAGCTGGGCAACCACAGTGTGTCTAGTTAAATGATAACACTGTACATTCTTACATTCCAGTTTTCTTCCCTGCTGGTGCTGTGATAAGGTCCGTAATTGAGTAAGAACATCACTGCTTTCACATATTCTGGAAACAACTTTCTAGTTGTTCTGGACTCTGTTATCAGTCATAATTCCTCAGTCTTGGCTCACAGTATGGTTAGAAGATTACTTTCCATGTGATGGGGTTTTAAAGCTTTTGATTTCTTTTGTCTGTAATGCTCCATGTGGTCTTGCAAGTGGAAGAGGGGCATATTGCTGAGTTCTTTGTTTCATTCCTGAAAGACTCAGAAGGAGGGGAGGATCTAACACAGTCAATCCCTTGTGCTATACTGTTATAGCAAGGGTCTGCAGAGAACTGGTAATACTTACAGTAAGTAAGGCTAGAATGTTCCTTTTATATTCCCCATTTTATTGAAATTGTAAAGATGAATGGGATATCAAAAAGAATTGCCACAGAAAGGAACAGTCTGAATCTTAATCAGGGTCAAGTCATTGAACACAGCTGTGACAGATGAATGCAAAATTTAGTAAAGTATCTATTGTGAGACTGTAAATTAGATGTCTCACATAATTGACATATTACTTGGCAATGTAATGAATCTGGGTTAAACAGTTGCACATAAATTATTTTTGCATACGGTTCCCTGAGATACAGACGATGAATTTAAATTATCAAAGAGATAAATGCTCTCTCATATGTTTCATATGTTTGTGTCTGATATCTTTTGTATGTTTGGAAGAGGTTAAAAACCACTTGTTTGTGCCACTAACTACCGAGAGAGTGTGTTTTGCCTCGAAGGAGTTATTACTAGATTAGAAGCTGCACAATTATGTAGCCTTTTGAATCAACTCTCCTACTTTTGTTTCTGAAGAAATTCAGTGGTTCTTGATAGCAGTTTCAAAAGACATTATCTGTGGCCTGGGAGAGCAGTTTAAAAAAGGAGGGAGAGAAGAAAAAGATTTGAAGGTATATTTTTTTCAGAACTTTTCTTATTAGGGGTAGTATCTACTCAGACCTCACAATGCAGGCAGACATGCCAAACTTCTGTAATTTGGCACCTTGTGTGTCAGTAGCAATTTCTTAGAATGCATTCATAATTAAAATGTATATTGATCAGAATATACAACAAATAGCATGGCGCAGGTCTGGCCACAAGAGTAAACCATATTGGTGTAGTCTCAAAAAAGAGCTCAATGGTAGGGAACATTCAACATAGCATATGCAACAACTACAGAATACGGAAGCTATAGCTACAGCTATACAAGCTGCATATAGCGTCATTGTCTGGTTGTGGGCTGGTATGGTAAACGTGCTCTGTCCAACCCCTGGCACTAAGTGACTTGGCAGAGAGCAGGACCCACTGACAGCGTCTATAGCCAGGCAGATTAGGAGTGTCACAGGGGTAGACTAGCAGGCTTTCTGATGGCAGAGCTAGGAGGAGATGTGACCGTGATTAAGAAGTGCCTGGGTAAAAAAAAAGAGGCATGTGGCTAGGGTCTTGCAGTGCTGCATTACCTCTTTGCAATTTGTGCTTCTGTGTGTGTATCCGCATATGTGATAGTGCACAGTCCAGGTGGAAGGTAGGTCTCTAGGTAAGTCTAGATGACCACAACAGGAGTTGTTCTAGCTTTGCTCATTGCTACATAATCACCTAGTTAGTACTGTATGCAAACGTAAACCATTATGCTCTTGCTTCAGTATTGCACCACACAATAAAAATAGACCTGAGATTCTGTTCTCCCCTTGCCTGTATCTTTTCACCCATAGCCCTAATGTGCAGTGCTCCTTAGCTCTTCTGCTGAATTTGCTGTAGTTTATATAAACAAGACATCAGTGTCATTTATGTCTTCTGACACAAGTCCTTCCATTCCTGTTGTAAGAAGAGAAACTCTGATGTTTGGTTTTGGGGAAGGCATTCCTCAAAAATTAAAATGCAAATGAGCAGTAATAGCAGATGGGTTCTACAATATCATGAAAGGAAGGCAATTTTCCCAGAGAATGAAAACTGCCAAAGGGCTGTTACAGTACAATTATCTTGAATTAGGTACTCTTCTTCCATAAGATAATGACTTTGTCTTGTGATGTGTTCTGGTAAGATCCCTCAGTCTTTTAAATTAACACTGAAATTGCAGGCAAACAACAAACATTTACTAATGTCAGTTATTAGTGGTATAACTCGCT
>VZTV01060780.1:25624-37134 GCA_013400875.1 Anhinga rufa
AAAGAGAAATTAATGAAACAATTTTCAATAAAATTAAATAAAATCCTAGTGCAGTAGTTAGAGCCTCCTTTTGGATTCAGTGCTTCATCACTCTTAAGTATGTAATACTCAAATGCAACAAAAATGTATCTGAATACATCTGGTATTCAGACTTCAAAAAACTGTGCATTTTGGGTTGCCCATGTTAAAATAGATTCAAGTTTTCTACATATCCTACATCTCTAAAGTACCTTAGTAGAGAAAATGTATATTACGTTAAACTTTTTAGACTGAGGACCAAATATCCACTGCAGACTTCTTGTGTACCCCGGCTTTCCATTTGTAAAAGGGGAGGAATAGAATATAGCGTGAGATTAAATATATTCAAGGTTATACCATGTTCAGTGACTTTTTAATAGGTGCATGAATTTTTAATTGCTGGAATAGTAGAAGCTCCTTAGAATATTACATAATATCCTTGGAAAACCTTAAAAAGACTACTCCAAATTCAGATCACGTGTCCTTATATGATCTGTTTGTGTGCATACGTATACCAAGTTCTCATTGATTTCTCTCTTGTGTGAGACAGAATTGTCTTGTTTGTCAGAAATACAGACACCCTGTGCACCTAATGAGCTGAATGTGCTCATTTGTGTGTTGTTTTCCCTAAGAAGGCTAGCTGGAAGAACTCATAATATTGCTTTTAGTGTCACAATTTAAAATTGAGAACTCTACCGACCAAGACACGTTTTGCTTACCTCTGACATGAAATTGCATATCTGTGCTATAAGGAAGTAACAGAGAAAAAAATCTCACAGTACTTTAGACAAGACATCTCAGTTCAGGGGCTGCTGTGCAGCATCAGCTCATCTTGTCTGAGATTATTTATTTCCACATCCTTTTCACTATTTGATATATGCTGCTTGATACGTTATCTATCAATAAAGTTGCATCTTCTGATTTTAATCTCAAGGTGTCAACTCAGCTTTGCAAACCTGTAGTAACAGCAATATATAGAATCATATGTCACCTTGAGAAACCTCTGGTGAGAGCTGTAGAATGTAGAGTTAGTGATCTGGCTCTGTGGAGTTCACAAATAATCTGACTGAACAGAATTTCTGCTGATTGGATTAATCTAGTTTGCAGCCTGAATAGTAAGTAGAATAAAATTGTAATAATGATTCCCCTAAGTAGACATTCTTGAGGATTTAAGACATATCAATTTTCATTATTTGGAAGAAATTTGTGTCATGGAGTGTTGTAGCCTGACATATTTGTTTTTCTGATTTTAGTTTAGTTATTCCTAAACTAGAATAGACCTGGCTACATACAGCCAACTTGGGAACCTTCAATTTACTCATCAGAGGCTGCTCCTTTTGATATGTTCTTTCCCAGTATGTGACCTTCCTGCCTTCATGGGAATCTTCAATTAATTGCTGAGTGAACAGAAGAAATATTCACAAGCCAGAAATGCCTCAGTAGACTGATCTATAGCACTCAATACACTGACCAAAGCAGATTATCAGTCAGCAGTTGCATTACAATAGTATTTACCACAGCTTCAGGTATGCAAGGAAAAGAAACTTCCCTTATTCAGTGTTTGAGGTAAAAAATTATGCACATCTCCATGCAAAATTAATTCAGCTGTGTTCCCGTCACTTGGTGAAAATTTCCTACCTGAACGGATCATAAGGTTGGGAGACGAGGAGGAAAAGGAAGAAATTTATGGACAGCAAGTCTGCTACATAGTGATACCTGTTATGTTGTTACTTTCTTTTTGTTGCAAGGTCATTTTCAAACTAAATACTCTGCAGAAGAAATAGGCTGTTGTCCCTAAAGCAAGCACAACTCAATTCCATAACTGGCATATCTAAAGTATTTGGGTACTAAAGGATTTTGTATTCAAATGTGTAATTGCAGTATGTGTTGAAAATAACAAATTACTTCACAGGTTTCTAGCAAAATACACTTCTGTAGTCAAGCAGAGACTTCTGATAATATCCAGGTATAAACTGCTGTCTTACAGTCCTTATGTCCTACAAAATTGCAGTATCAAAATGTAATTGGATTCTTATCCTGTGAAAACACAGGAGCCTTCAAATTCAATCTAAGACTTGACTTTTCAGTATATTAAAAGTTAATGGTAAGGAAAAAGTCTTTTTTTCTGGCTCTACGTTCAGTGCTTTGAAATGCAAGTATGAAACAATCATCTGAAATGTTTTAAAGCATCAGCAGTTATAGTAGCATTTTACATTTTATCAAATCTTTTGTTGGAATATTTGATCTCTTGTTATGTAATATAATAATTGTCCAATAAAACAGAAGTAGAAAGACTTGGTGTGTTCTGTGCTGATATGCCCTGTCCTTTTCCAACTGCTATGTACACTCCTTTGACTGTGAGTAAATGAACTTTAACAGAGTGATGCGTAATGTTGCAAGACACAGTACATCGCTATGGTAAAAATGACACAATTACTGCAGTGTTGAGACTTGTATTCCACGGAAGGTCTCACAAGGGTTCAATCACAGTGTCTTCTACTAGTGATCAGTTTTATTTTTCACATGTATACAAACTCCATGCAATCTTGAACATTAGCTAGCTTTATATGATTTAAATTCATCATTCAAAATGTGGTTTTGCACTTTCGCCCCTTAAAGCAAAAATTGGCTGAATGAATGGGAACATTTCTGGCTAATTAATGAGTTTTCTGTGTCATCTCATTGAAGAAAGGATATAAAAAGACAGATTAAATGTTGCCTGTCTTCCTCCATCATTACCACATGTGTTTGTGCTGGTGTTTGCCAAGTTAGCACTCATGCGTAAGTGAGGAATGACTGAGGAATGAGGAATGACCCTGCACTTCATCCTGATCTGCAGACTTGCTGCTGGGAATAAAGAAATATGAGACTGGCAAAGTTTCTGCTATACTGGGTTGAGGAGCTGTGCAAAGGAGCCAGTACCAGCCACTCAAAGGCAGAGGTGGAGGTTTTCAGAAGACTAGAAAGGCAGGCACAGAGTGTTTGTTAAAAACAGCAGCAATGCCTACATAGTCTGGAAGGTGTGCACAGGCTTCAGGGTACCTCTGTGTAACAGAATGAGCAGTAGCCTGTTCAGGATAAGGTTTAAAGGGTCTGGTGGAGTTAAGAAGGAGGAAGGAATTCTTATGGAATTGGTGCATGTGTTTTGATTGAAGAGTGAGCAATTTTTCATGTGCTGAATATGTTTTCTCAACTTTCCACAAGCATAATTCAGATCATTTAGGAATCACTAGGAAGAGTGTGTTGGAAATATTGCATTTGTAAGAAATGTAGGAGCCAGCCTTAATGAATGGAAGTTGTTCTCTTAACAATGAGTAGACTGACTTCATCTTTTCCAGGGGCTTGGGTTTTTTCCCTTTTGTTTGGTTTTGCTGCCTCTTGATGAATGCATCAGCACTGAATTGATACAACTGTCTATTCAGAGACATGTTTTTTTAGTAACACACCTAGTTAACTATAGCGCAAAACCGAGGATTTAATTTAAAAAAAAAGAAAAAAAATCTGTCACAGCTGTGAGTACCTCTTGATTGAGGGTAACAGTACCATATTACTATGGGTGACAGTACCATATTACTATGGGTGAGTTGCCACAGGAGATTTCCCTGGTTTAGTCCACTAGGCTCTTCTGAAATGATCTTTCATGGTAGGGCATGTGTTCCCTGGTGTGGAAGGAGTGGAAGTCTTGACCCCAAATGCATCTGTCTTCTGGATCCAAAGCAGAGAGTAGGGCATTTGTTAAGATATCTTGAGTCTTTACTTGGGCTATTGGGTTTCTGACTGCACTTTCTCATATTAAGAGCTGAACTCTTCATGTCCAACATTGATCTCCATCCCATATCTCTGGAACATAGGGTGCTATGCATCAAGAACACACTCTTTTCTTAAGAGAATGAAGGTGAACACTGTGGCTGTGATGAGTAGCTGTTCCATGCTAGTGATGAAACTGTCAGATGAAAAAATGGGACACAAGTTATAGGTGTGACTAAGAACACCCACTTGTGTATTTTCATTTCCTTGTAAATATGAATCTGCAAATATTTAAATAGTACCCTACAACAAGGAATGTAGGGACTACCTAGATGTTATAGTGTGAATGAAACACAGTACCAATGAGTAAGTGCAGTCATTATTTCTGCACTCTCTTATTAATACGATAGCAATGATTTTCATGGCAGTGACCATGTGCATTACTAAAATCAAAACAATTATCTGCAAATTTTAGCTAGGTACTTCTTATATAATCAACATTTCTGCAGTTATCAATCCTATTTCCGTTAAGTTATAGAACCCTTGTGAATGAAACAATGCTCTCAATCATACCTATGTGCTACAAATGTGGTATCAGATCTTTATTAACTGTTCTTGCGCTGTAGACAAATCAGTTAAAAATATTATAATCTTTCCTTTTGATATGCTGGCAAAAACCCTTTTGTAAGCTGTTAATACTGTTTTTAAAATATGTTTTCTAGAATGCTTTTTGAAGAAGTGTTGAAATCAGTGATGGTTATTTTTTTAGATAAATGATTTTTCTTGAAAATTAAAATTTCCTAGAACTATGAGTTTATAGAAGTACACTTCCCTTGCACTAAACAGGCTGTTTTCCCCAGTGTATTCTGTTCCTGAATCCTTAGCCTACTCAAATTTTTCCCTGTTAAGGAGATAATAAATTAATATATGTTAATAAGTAAAACGTAGGTTATTATATTGTAATGTGGCAGCAGTGGAGGAAAGACCATTGTTTTTCTGAAAATCACTGTTGACTAGCACTGATGAATGATAAGAGGAAGTATGTCCAATTAAGTGTTTTTGATGTATTATTTAATTTAAATCATTTTATCCCAACAGGTAGGTAGTTGTCTTTTTCTGACAAGAACAGCTAGTCTGTACAGTCAATCTTTCTTGGATTTTACTTGGACACATGAATATGGCTTTGCTGAAACTAGCAAAGCCTGCTCATTAGCTTCTCTTGTTCTTTCCAATTCATCACCCTGGGGCAGCCTTGTCCTTTTATCATTTAATAAATCTTACCACATTATTCTTAAGGCTCTGAGCACTCTAAGGTGCACTGTATCTACTAGCCTTGGATCTATTTATTGGCACAAGCATAAGCACAATGTACTCAAGGATTGCAAACTGCCTCTTAAACATAGCTCCTCAACTGTCTATAAAAATACAGAACTACTGCTCTCATTTTGAAAACCACATTTTTCCCTTGTACACCTTATTGGGGCTTTAAATTGTGATTTTCCAGTCATTTCTTGTACCTGATAATACAAAGACTTGAATATGCAATGTAATATTATTCTTTCTGCTGTATTTTGAATTCAGAAAGCAAAAGGATGAATCTTGCTACAGCTGTACTCGTTAGAAGTTGCTCTGTTGAACTTTGGAACATATACAGCTCAGAGGGTGAAATGTTCATTAATATGCTAATAGAAACTGCTGGGAAGAAGATATATTTCCAATGTGCACAGTGGGTTTGGGACCCTGAAAAGCTGTTCAAATTATATTGTCTAAACTTCTTCATTTGTTCTGTATACAAGTTTATATAGTCTTTTTACAGAGGTAGACCTGAATTGAAGTGTTAAAAGTCAATTCAGCATGTATTGCAGTGGCATGGAAGCATGCTTTCATTAGAATCATTGGGCATTTTATCAGGTTATGGGTTCTCTTACCTTAGGCACCAAAGGATTTGTTTTTATCACAACATAGTGGTTGCTCAGCAGTATATTTCAAAATATTCACCACTTACCTTAGTATATTTTATTATTCTTCCTCACATAAATATTTGAACTATTTAATCTGAATTACAAATATGCATAATAGCTGTAATTTAATGAGCCTGTGCTCATTCTTGTTCCTTGATCTCCTTCCTCCTTAGAACCCTTCAGTACTTAACTGTCAAGTTTAGAGCTTCAAGGAGCAATGAGGTTCTGAGATTGCTTCCTGGAGGTGACAGGTGTGTTCTCCCTCTGTAAGAGTAATTCATTGCTGAAGTGCTGACATTACAGGTTCAATCTGTGGTGCTTAAGATGAGAGTGGATGTTGAGTATTTTTGTCTCCTCAAGTCTTTGACTGAAAATCGATTTGGTAGTAGGAAGGTATAGAGAGGGGGAAAAAAAACCCAAACCAAACAACCCTGTAAGCTAGATCAGAGGAAAAACAGAATGAATTAATAAAGTAAATGTAATGTATTTTAATAAATAATATGTTGAAAAGAAGTAGTAAATTATGACTGATGGAGATGAGGTACTAAATGTAATTTTAAACCTCTTTCCGAATATATCATGGAGAAAAATAATGTTTTTACTAAGTGAAGACAATAAAACTATTTTCTCAAAATAGCTTAAAAAATGGAGTCCCATCTCACAGGGGCATATAAATAGATACTCGATATTAATGTTAAAATGCTGAAATGAACTTACATCAAATTTAACATTTGTATATTAACTAAGGACAATCACAAGAAGAATAGAACAATCTTCTGTGTCCTGGAGCTGCGATTTAGGTTTTCCGTTATTTGGAATATATAGATCATATCCATAATAAACTTAAATATCTCAGCCTCATTTGAAAACTTGGGAAGTGAAGTAGCATCAGTAGACTGGGAGGAAGATAACTAAGGTCCCAATTCAGTACCACAAATGAGCAATCACCTCCACATTTCTTTTAAGCTACGTGCATTTGCTGTTTTTCTTATATCTAGCAAAATAATGAACTAAATATTAAAATGAGAAACACTAACATTCTAGATTGTAAGGTTAAGAAAAGAGAGGCTTCTTATGGACAGAGGAAGAATTAGTTATTTAAATAAATGCAGTCATACTTTTTCACTTTGAAATAACATCCCTCAAGTATAGATCACTGCTCCTTTTAAAATTGTATATTTAAATTTGTATAAGTGCAAAGGAGCTTATATTTAATTGTGATAAGGCATGGTACAATGCCCAGATTTTGCTGGAAGGTTTGGGCTAAGGTTGGGGTGCTTATTAGACAGCATGAGATGTTCCTTTCTGATGCTATGTAGTGTGAATGGAATCAGTTCTGTGCTGAACTGGATTTACAACGTTGTATTACCATATATGCACAGTTCTTCATAATTTATTTCCCTGTGTCTCTGACTCAACTGGAATGTTAGTTTCAGTTATTGTTGTCCAAAAGCTTTTATTGAACCAGACAAATTTTTTTCAACAGTTAATCAGGAAATTAATATAATGAAGCAAATTTAAGAATGGGGTAACAGTATGATGAAAGAAAGATACTTTATATTAATCACAGAACCACAGAATGGTAGGAGTTGGAAGGGACCTCTGGAGATCCCCTTGTCCAACCCCCCTGCATGAGCAGGCACACCTAGAGCAGGGGGCACAGGACCGCGTCCAGGCGGGGTGTGAATGGCTCCAGGGAAGGAGACTCCACAGCCTCTCTGGGCAGCCTGGGCCGCTGCTCTGGCACCCTCAAGAAAGTATCCTTTCAAAGGATCTGTAGTGGTCTGTAGCAAGCACATATATTTTATCTATTGGTGAAATACAGTCCACCGTAAGGCAGAATGAATGCGAACTGTGGCATTATCAACAGAATTAACAGTTACTGAAGTGATAGCATAAGACAGTCAGTAAAGTTTCTTCTGTACAAGTTCAGTATGAAGTATGGATGAGATGGATTCACTGAGTAAACAAAATGAGTCTAGGCAACAAGAAAAGCCATGAGAAGGTGAAGAAAGTATAAACCGCAAACTAATTCATATACCCTTTCAAAATGCTCAGAACTCTCTTAAATCTCCACAAACTTCGTACACATCAATCAGTATGCTCTGTGCTTATACTAGGAGACCTAATAAATATGATAATTCATAATATGCTTACATGGTTAGTGCAACAAATTAATTATATTTTCTATTAGCACTTTACTCTTGTAAGTCTTGTAACCAGCTTATACTTCATGTACAATTTATGTTGCAATTCATAGATTGCTCTGAAAAGTGAGAGGAACTTATATCTGCACTGTAAAATGGCAGAATGTTTTGCGTTTTTCAGAGAAATGCTTGAGGTGACGTCTTTTCATCTCTGTGTCACATTGTCACTGCTTCACCATTAGTATTTTATTACTGTACAAATTTATGTTTGCTTCGCTATTTAGATCCTTTCATGTTCTCTGCCTTCCCCTCTGACAGCGAGCTCTTTGAGTAGTGTGTTCCTTTAAATAATTTTATAGCATAAATAATATTTATTAACACACTATGTTATTTGACAAATAGCACATGGCCTTATAGGCCTTATTCTAGCAAAATTCCTATTGGATATTAGTTTCTGATAAAATTGCTAAAATTGATATTGGATTAATGTGACATAGCAAGAGAACTTAAATTTCAGCTCCATGATTCATGATATAGTACTTACCAGTTTAAACTGAGCCTTTTCAATGTGGTACAGTCTCTCATTTAAGTTATGTTATCTTTCCTATAGAAAAATCTTTACTACAGTACACAGAGTTCCTAATAATAAGAGTAGCAGTACATGGACTGTGAGGCTACTGAAAGAGGATTGACATAACCTTCACAGTTGGGTCGACTTTCAACCTTACACTTAGAAAAAGAAAAGACACCTCAGTGGCAATTGATTCTCTATGTCCCAACTTCAGAGTCAATTATAAACTCCGAAAGAAAAATGAACCTCAAGCTATTCCTGATTTCATATCACATCATTACTATATTGTTAGCTTCTAATATTTTTTTACCTTCACTTCTTTCTCATATTTATTGAATTGTACTCTGTGCAGTCAATCTGTCTACCAGTATGAATCATGTCAGTTATCTGTTCTTGTAGAATTATCATGATATCATTTATCAGTCTTTCTGTAGGGCTTCCCAGGCGCTTGCTGCAGTGTTATGTAAGCTGTTTATATCAACAAATTCAGCTTCTGATAACACTTCACCTGTCTTCTCTATATTCTCTCCCCTCTGCCTTAAGAACAGATGCAACTTACAACTACTACTTTGTAGGATGAACCAGCTGAGTAAAAGCATGAGTAAGCTACTTGTCTCTATGCAGCACACCTGTACTAATGTGCAGAATGGTTTCCCTGCCCCAAGTTTCAACCCACAGATTCCTTTCCTTCCACACACACACAGTCTCTTATACCAATTTGTTTATACTTAGAATGTAGTTTTGCAGCAGGGGCTGGCTCAGTGCTGTTCTGGTGAGTGTTAAGGTCACTTGCACTGTTAGCTTCCTAATGTACTAGCAATAGACTGTGCGGGTACAGTATTTAACAATGCAGTCTCCTTTGTACTCTCTTAACACAGATATGGGGCTACTTAAAACTACCTAACATTTGTACAAAGTCTGTCTACGTGCTGTTCACCTTGAAAGACAGATATAAACTTGAAGTTATTTTTTCAATTAATGACATTGTTAATATTGCTGAGAAGATGTAGTAAGAGACTAATGTAATTGTTTTAAAAGATTTTGTAAAACAGATTTGGAATCTTTTCCATGCCTTTACATAGGTTTCCTCTAGAAAGATGTGAAGATCTGTTGTTGAAATCAATCAAAGATCTCCCTTTGACAGGAGTTATGTCAATGATGCTGATGCTTTAATGAATGTTTCAGTATAAAGCAGCTTCTTTGTATCTTAGTTGTAGTGGGAAAAAATTAAGTGGATTTCACCAACAGTGGCTTTCTAGTTCATGCAAGTTGGACAGTCTTGACAAGCTATGCTAAGAGCATTTTGCCTCCTCATTTACAGATTGTCTGGTTTGCTGTGAATGTTCAGTGGTTTGCACTACTCAGCCCATGGTTATGACCTCAGCACTCCATTACGTTTATTTACTTTAAAAAGGATACAGAGTTCTGAGGACTTGGGATATCCTTTCTGCATAAAAGTATACTGAGCTGTGTTCCCTACAATGTGTGATTATAGGTTTCATTGGGTTGGGGGGAAGTTGTAATTTTTAAACTGTAAAGGTTTTGCATTTAAAAATTCGCTTCAACGCTTAAGAAAACAAAACAAACAACAAAAAAAGAAAATTAAGAAGGAAGGTTTCTGAACTATTACTGGATGCAAAAAGGTTGATTAAATATCTTTAAAACTACAGTTAGCACAGTGAATATTGTGTAATTTGTAGAGAAAACCCATTGTATCTTCACTGTCATAAATTTCAATGTTGATGTAATAATACTTGCACATGAATGCCCCCTTTCTGATTTCAGCTGTGTGATTTAAAATCCATCCACTCAGTTGTCTGCTATTGTCCAATTGATCACTGTAATATGCTATAAAAGTCAGCATTTAAAACTAATCAGCCTCGAGCATGTAATGCAAACACACTTGAACCACTGGTGTAAAGTAACATCAGTGTTGTCAGAGATTATTTCATTAAGTAAGTCTAACTCACAAGAAGAAACCTTGAAATGCTGTCATGGATCATCTGCTGTCATTTTCTTGACTTAGAATGAGCTCTACAAACCCCATGATCTTTCTACTGTATTTATGTTCTCAATACTAAGGTCTTTCAGAGTGTATATTTATTACACATAGCATGGTAATTGTAACAGTCTGTTATTACTAACTTGTTTTAAAGTTTGTAACAGCAGTGCTTAAATTGTATTTCATAGCTGAGATAGAGTGAAGGGTTTTTGAGACGTGGCACATTGGCTGCTGTTTCAATAAACTAAAAACTTAAGATGCAAATTCAAATGTCCATATTCCTCTTTAGCTGTGACAGTCAAGAACCAGCTCATTCCACTGTGTCAAATACATCTTTTTGAAATGCATTATTCACTCTTGTGGTGTTTAAGTGGATCCCTGCTCTTGAAATATCCTTCCTGGGAATGTTTATCGTCCATAAATAACCAAAGTCACACTTGGAGTATAATGTTTGTTAGCCTATAGCTGTGTAAATGATATACGAATATCCTAGTTGTTTCCATTCAAATAGAGAATTGATTACTTTTATACTGAAAAACATCCAGCCTGTATTATTAAGGTTTTCTTTGAAAATATTAATGTAACTAAACTGCAGAAAAAGCTGTTTGAATACTCCAGAAGCCAACAGTTCTTTCAGAAGAATACAGTTGTTCTAATATTACGCAGATTTAAAAAAAAAACAAACAACAACAAACATTTTTTATGTAGGTCTTGTGTGGGATTCTTGACAAAACCTGTTGGTTTTGCTTTAAAAATATTCAATTATAAAGAGCCTCTGACTGAAATACCTCTAACTCCACAGCTGGATGCTACATGCACAGAATACTTCAGCAGTTTGAAATTTGGCACATATGAATCTAACTTTGAACTGTTTTGTTAATGTTGTTCCAGGTCACCTGAGCTCATGAGAACACAACCTCTTCTCAGGATGTGTCATTGCATAGTAACGTAGACCAATTCTTAGGGAATGTAAGAATCTTTGTCCCAGCAAAGATAGAGGTAGGTGTAAGGTTTTTATCTTTTGGGTTTTTTTTCATTTCCCCCCTTTTCCCCCCCTTCCCCCC